>JAGKTI010042521.1:0-10097 GCA_018397915.1 Birgus latro
GAGTGAATCTTTTATGGGCAGAGAACCATACTAAGTCTCTCTCCGCTTAGGAATATTTGGCAGCACAGAAATGTGAAAAGTAGAATAAGATGAAATATTTGGCGAACTTTTGTATTCTGGGCACGGAACATTTCAAGTCTCTCTCAGCTTGAGATATTAGTCAGCAGAGAAGTACTTTTAAAGTTTATGCCTATAGTTGCGCGGGTCATTAATGGAGACCATGATTTTTTGTCTAGTCCATATCTTCCCCAAGAGTATGACCCACACCGATTGATTTACACCCAGGTCTCAACTTTATTCAACTGGCTGAACAGGGGTAATGGAGTTCTCTGATTGGCCCAGGAATCGAACCCTTGTGTTCTTCCACCTGTGAGCTGGACGTGCTGCTCTATGCGCCACCTGCCTCCACCCACCAACCAAGACAGGGAAGTGAAAAGTAAGCTGTAAAGTATAAGGTGACATTTTGTCTCCCACTATTGTCACTTCTGTGCTCCTGTGCCCTTATCACAGCTTACAGAACTCCAGAGGAAAGGTTAATATCAACTTCTTTTAACCCAAGATTGGTGAAAGTTGGAATGTTTTTTTTTTTTCTTGTATTTGTCATAAGAAAAGTATTGAATGTAATAGCCACAGCTGATCAATGATGATTGATCAGGTGGTTATCGACATGGATCTTACACACACACACACACACACACTTCCATATATATATATAATGTTATTACCTATGGGCAGCAACTGTCTTTCTTCTACAGCATATAAACGATGAACATAACCTGCACCAAAGCAAATATCAGTGTAAAGAATTTTCCCCCATAAGATCTGGCAGAAATTTACCAGCAACATTTGTTTCTCTTCTTCGGATAGCTGGAGCCGAAAGAAAAATTTTCAGATTAAAAATCTGGGCTACTACCGACAATAAGCTACAAAACACGTAAATATCGATACAATTCCGATCAAATAATAAGTCAACATACATAAAAGATATTAAGAGCTTGTTTGTGCTCACTTTAATGTGTCTATGGCTTGTAGACTCCGAATGCTATGTGCCACAGATGATTACCAATCACTAAAACCACACCGAATATAAATAAAAGTTTTAAATCTCTATACATACCGTCACGTAGAATCCTGGAACAATAGACGGACGCACACACGTCCGAAAACTTGAGGATATAAGTAGTATTCGAAGTGGCTTTTGAGATTTAACACTTCCTAGATACCGGCTATTTTTTCCTTCACTTCGAACAGCAACTTCTGTCACTAATACAGGCTATGTCGATATCAACAATATAAACTGCGTTCAAGAGAATGTCAAGCTGTGACAGATGTGATAATTTCTAGGAAGAGGTGCTTCGAAGTTTCCACAGCCAAGAAAAACCTTTGGCCGATATGTTTGTAAGCGTGTGAATGGGCACGGCTCCACCAACACACCCAAGTCGACTGACTCTGGAGTACTGAGCTGCTCACTGGCTGCAAGCAGAGTTGCCAGGTCAGGAACTGCCAACCCGCCGAGTTTCTCTCCAAAACCCGCCCAATCCCGCCAAAATGTTACCCTTCTCACCCGCCCAAAAACCGCCTTGACAGTAATCACAGATTAATAATAGGTTTACAGGTGAGCAACAAATAACGTGAAAAATATTTATATTTTATACAACCTTCATACATTAGCAGCACCTTAGTCATATATTAGGGAAAAAACTATTTAACATTAAATTAATGCTAATCAATTATCAACCTTTTTCACATATTAAGGGATAAGAACATATGAATATAAGAATCAAGCAGTTCCTCTAATACTGATGGCCCAAGCACGTTATTTATCAGAGCAGTGCACTTTGTTCTATGAATAGAAAGGTCCTTTGCTGAAATAGTTTTCACTGCTTCACCCAGGTGATCAATTGTACTTATGCTTGAGCGACGGGCAATATGTGCAGATAATTTGAGCTCTGCAATTTTCACACTTGTCTTCTTTCACTTATGTGATGCCTGCAACAAAGTTCTTGTGGCGGAAAAGGGAAGAGCATTTTTCTTGTACTTTTATGTTGCACAATGATCTTTCAAATCTGCATGGAGGTCTCTCAAGATTGTTTGACAACATTTGCAAAATGTCTTTGTTTCATCACCTGGGACACTGACAGTCCATTCTCGCAATGCATTTTCTTTTTCCCCGCTTTTATTGTATTTTCTGTTATACTTTGCATATTTGCCCATTGTCTTCCCAATTCCACTATCCAGCAAACCTCCCTTCACTGCTCCCTGACTAAAACTGAAATGCTGCCTCTCTTATTTTACCACCACGGCATACATGTCCCCCAGGCCCTGTGACCTGTGTTTGAATGTGGATTAGGGGAGTTATCCCAAGGGAGGGCTGGGCTGGGTGCTAATGGTTTGGTCTGTTCCACCCACCACCTGCCCTCTTGACCTCCCCGGTCACCCTCGTTTTTACTAAGAGAAGAGAGTTACAATAAGGTTAATTCAGTAAGGTTAATTTAGCAAATGCCCTCTCTAGCTGAAGCCGCCGAAAACCGGCCAGTTAAGATATAAACTCGCCCAAAAAAACGCCCAACCGCCAATGTAAAAATTTACCCGCCAACCTCAATTAAATACCGCCCAATCTGGCGGGAAATCCGCCATCCTGGCAACTCTGGCCGCGGTGCTGTGTGGAGAAGTAGCTGAGGGACGGACGATGGCCTGTCATCTCGACCAGACTTCGTCCAGCAGCGGTGGCGGCAACATCTCCTCTCCTCTCTCACCATGGCCTCATCTGCTACTGCCTACGACCCGTTGAGGGGGGCAAACCACAGCAGAACTGGGCCTGCTGGAGGAGAGCAGTTAATACAAGGCACTGTGAAGTGGTACAGCGTAGGGGCGGCGTACGGGTTCATTCGGCGCCAGGACACTGGTGCTGATGTATTCGTCCATCGTTCCGGTATCGCTGCTCCCTCTTCACAGTGCCCCTCGCTCTCGTTAGCTGAGGGCGAGACGGTCGAGTTTCACGTCGTCCAGACGTCGAAGGGTCCCGAGGCTAGGGGCGTCACCGGGCCGGGAGGTGCTGCTGTGAAGGGCGTTGCTCCTTCACGGCGGTGCCCCTCGGCTCGTGGTGGCCGGCCGAAGGATCCTCGACGTTATGGAGGAGTGGACACGATCGTCGCCATGTGCATCGCGACGGCGAAGGCATTCTGTGGTGATGACAAGGAGGCGCTGCTTATTCTTCTCCCTCAGATTTTTGAGAAGAACGGGCTGCCGCCCCTTGTCATCCCTCAGAGCTTCGCTCGTGATGCGCGGCCTGCCCTTCGTCAGGAGCGTCACTCCACCACTCTGTGGCCTTCCAAACCTCGCACAACACCGCGACGAAGGCTGCAGCTCGACGCTCCTCTTAACAGAGCGAGTACTTCCTCCACCACTACTTCTGCTCCGCCCCTGGACGCCGCGCCCTTGCCTACCACGCCTATGGACGCCACACCTACCAGTGACCAACGCCCGCCGTCAGCAGCTTCGAGGAGGACAGCCTCTCCCGATCCTTCCATCCTTCGGGATGAGGATGTCCACGCCCCTCCTTCACCACCACCAGCTGCTGTCGTTCGGGCCGCGCCTTCTACTCCTGACGGTGCACCTGCAGAACGCCTCCAGGCCACTGTGGAGGCTCCTGCATCTCCGTCGCCTCCTCCTGCACCCAGGAAGAAGAAAAGAAAGGGGAAGAAATCACGACCGCTTCCCGCCGAGATGGAGACAGACTTTCCACGTCTCCCACCCTCTCCTCCTCCCCCTTCCACTTCCTCTGCCGACCTCCAGCCTTCTCATAACTCCAGCCTCGACCCTGCCACGCCCATTGAGATCCCATATGATGCCATCCACCGGACCGTCATGGCTAATCTAGCGGCAGCCGGTGTCCTCAGACCTCTTTCTTCTTATTTCCAAAATTCTTAAGCATAGCTTTTTAGCTACCTGTTGTTTTTCTTTTGACCATATCTCTTACGGGCTCTCCACCCTGAGCCCGTATCACACACGTGTGACAAATCTTTTCATCACCTCACCTCGATGGCCTGTCCTGCCTCGGACCCGGCACGGCTAGTGGCCTGTACTGCGGCGCTACTCTGGGGTGGAGACTGCAGGAGAGGAGCGGACTGTGGCCTGCTCTGCCTCGACCGTCATGGCTTATGGCCAATGTCGCGGCCCTGCAGCGGGTAGGCAACTGGGGAACGGACGATGGCCTGTTCTGCCCCTTTCCCAGTACGGCTAGTGGCCTGTACCGCGGTGTTGCGTGAAGTTGAGACAACTCCACCACTGACCTGGCGCGTTTTTTTTTTTTTTTGCTTATCGACCATTGGGGCCGAAGCCCCTGGTCATTAAGGCAAATATATATATGTATATATATGGACATATACTGTATACACATATATATATATATACAAACATATATATATACATACACACACACAGTCATGCATATAAACATCACATATTCAAGCACACTTACATACACACGTACATATATATATAATGTGTTTATTTTATAAGTTTATATATATTTTTTTATTTTTGCCCTATTTTTGTATTTTTTTAAAGTTTTTATTTTATATTTAACTTGACCCTAAAGCTAATATCCTAACAGACAAATCGCTAACCTGTGCTAAAGCCTAAAGATATAAATAGCTAAATCTACACTAATGGTAAAATACCTCGACCAAGAGAACACCATCGACTGCAGATATGCAATGCCTGTCTACATTACATACCTGCACTCATCACCTGGTGACTGTCAGTCGAGGCACAACCTAATACAGGGGACATCAATATATGAAAGAGAACCAGACGAGTCGGGAACATTTTCATATACGTCAGTTGTCGGCCCTAATTAGTACAACTTAACTAAGGTGGTATAATGTATTTACACAGTATGTACAGAAAGTGAAGTACCTCACCCAACAGATCACCATCAACTGCAAGTGCCCAATACCTTTCTATATTGCACATTTGCACTCATCAGCTGATGACTGTCAGGCGAGGAACGGGGTTTAATGTAGGGGACATCTATATTAGAAATAGATCAGTCAGAAGTAGGAACTATTTCAAATACGTCAACTGTCAACCCTAATTAATAGTACAATATATACATATTTACAGACGGTAAAAACCATAACCATATAGTAAAAAAGTCACATCACTCTGATCAGTCCGGTCTCTCTCAAGAAAGCCATCAATTATCAGTCATAACAATGTCCCCATCACCCAGGATGGTGGAGAGGGTGAAGGGTACGTCTGCTGCGCCGCAGTAATTTATAAGTGACGCACGTTCACGAATAAATCGCCGACAGCGCAGGATGATATGACTGATAGATAACACCGCATCACAGATGTCACAGCGCGGTGGGAATCGCCTCTCCATATATGGTTTCATGTGAGTTAGGACGGTGGCATTAAGCCGTAATCGTGCCAACACTTTTTCCTCAAGACGACTGGGGCGGATGGCAGTAGCCCAGTCGCCCAGGTACGGCTTACATGTCNGAATATTAAGTCTGGTCCACTGACCTTGCCACAGAAGATTTATTGATTTCTTTCCGAGAGAGAGACTCGACCGTAGATCACGAGGAACGTCCCAAGTCTCCTCGAGTTCTACAGCCGACTTTGCAGGTAAGTCAGCCTGCTCATTGCCGTAGATACGACAATGACCAGGCACCCAGATCAGCGTGGAGGACCTGTCACACGAATGCAGTTTATTAATAATGTGGCCCTGGATCTCATTAGAGTCCGTAATACAAGAAGCAATTGCCTGAAGGGCTGATTTTGAGTCGGAAATTATGACAAATGAGTCATGTCGAGAACTGAGAGCATAGTCTATGGCTTTGTCAATAGCAAAAAGTTCGGAGGTAAACACAGATGTATGAGTCGGCAACCGATACCTGAGGGCACATTCAGTCGACCACACACTAGCACCCACACATTCACTCGACTTGGAGCCATCAGTGTACAACTTGTGGGACCCCAAGTGACGAATGATGATGTTACGAAACAAGTGGTGGACCTCCGCCTCCGGCGCCTTGGTCTTAGGTGCTGGGAGCCATGATACATCAACAGTAAAGCCGGGTGGCTCCCAAGACGCTATATTTTTAGTCACCAACTTGTCACAGTCACTGAGGTCCACACCAAGCTCCTGAGTTGGTAAGTGGAGGCGAACGGCAAGTGGCCGACGCACCCCCCGCATAAGGTGGTGGTATTGACGCAGAGGGGTACAGGCCACGTTGCCGATATTACTTTTCCTTAGTGTCCGGATGCCATAGGACAGGGCCAGGTGGTCGTGGCGAATACGGAGGGGAGGCACATTTGCCTCCACTTCCATTCGAGCTACCCGTGTACACCGGACGGCTCCAAGGCACATTCGCAAACATTTATTCTGTAACACATCCAATCCTTTCAACGTGGCATCGGATGCCGAGCCATTCACCTGTGCGCCATAGTTTAGCTTCGATCTAATAAGGGACTTATACACCATTAACAAAGATTTTCTGTCGGCTCCCCAAGTAGAACCTGCAAGGTACCTGAGGACATTTAACAGTATATCACAACGGGCAAGCAAATTATTAACATGAATTTTAAAGTTCAACCTGCGATCAAAATGTATACCCAAAAACTTTACAGAATCTTGAAAAGGTACCGCCTGATTATCCAAAGTCAAGCACAAATTAGGTACGTTACGATTAGTGAAAACAATAGCGGCACACTTAGGAACGGAAAACTTAAATCCCCACTGCAAGGCCCATTGGTGGACGGAATCAAGGGCTGCTTGAATCCGCCCAGCCGAAAATTGTGCATTACGGGAAGAGTGCCATATTGCACAATCGTCAGCATAGAGTGAGTGTTTAAGATTCCTTGGGATGGAAGCTGATGACAGAATATCATTGATCATAATACTAAATAAAGTTGGACTAAGAACACTTCCCTGCGGCACCCCGTTTTCCTGGATAAATATATCCGATGTTACGTTACGGGGTAATTTGACAGAGAAAGTTCTGTCCCTTAAGAAATTTGAAATAAAAATAGGCAAATTACCTCTTAGACCATAAGCATAGAGCTTCATTAGTATACCGTGTCGCCATGTCATGTCATAGGCTTTATGGATGTCCAAGAACACCCCTATCATGAATTCTTTATTGGCAAAATCCTCTGCAATACAATGCTCCAAATTCATTAAATGATCTAGTGAACTTCTGTATTTACGGAAGCCACATTGTTGATCAATTTAACAAATTCTTCGACTCTAAAACAAAAAGGAGCCTATTATTAACCATTCGTTCCATAACCTTACATAGACAAGAAGTCCATACAATAGGACGAAATGAAGTGGGATTCATAAGACGACCAGCCTCTTTAGGTATCGGTATGACGTGCGCAAAGTGCCATGAGTCTGGGAACGTTCGAGACGCCGAAAGCTCATTGTACAAAGCTAACAGCTTAATCAGGTTGTCCTGATTAAGATGCTGGATCATACCGTACGTGATGGTGTCTGGTCCGGGGCTGGTGTCTTTACAGGATTTAAGGGAAAGGAGGAATTCATCTAGCTTAAACTCTTGGTTGTACGGGAAGTCTACGTCTTCTGTGGCAAAGTCTAATTTCCGTAGCTCAGCCGTGCGTTTATGATGCTGAAAACGCGGGTCGTAATTGGCTGAGCTACTTACTTGAGAAAAACTCCTGGCGAGGATGTTAGCAACGTCCACGGGATCGTCATAGATGTTGTTATTAACCTGCAAGGTGGTAATGGGGAAATACGGGCCTTTATTATTTAATACTCTGATAGAGGACCAGACTTTACTTAATGGTGTGAAATGATTCACCGTGGACACAAAAGTCCGCCAGGAGTCACGTTTGGCCCTTCTTATTATTCTCCTTGCCTCAGCCCGTGCCTGTTTGTATGCAATGAAATTTTCCTCAGTGGGCTGACTATCAAAAATCCTGTATCTCCTATTGCGTTTCCTTAATGCTTGTCGGCAATCCGGCGTCCACCAATGTGCTCTATGCTTCGCATGAACTGTAGAAGTCTTGGGAATAGCAGCCTCAGCCGCATGTAATATGGAATTGGTTAGATTTTCGACCTTAACATCTATGGTCTCCCCAGATATATCTAAATTGGCGATCCTTGAGAAGGATCCCCAATCTGCTTTCTTATAGTTAAATTTTGGAGGTGGAGGGTCCGAAACAATGTCGCGTGTATAAGAAAGACAGATGGGTAAATGATCACTTCCCAAGGAGTCGTCATAGGGGTCCCACGAGAAATCNGGGGAGTCTACGTCTTCTGTGGCAAAGTCTAATTTCCGTAGCTCAGCCGTGCGTTTATGATGCTGAAAACGCGGGTCGTAATTGGCTGAGCTACTTACTTGAGAAAAACTCCTGGCGAGGATGTTAGCAACGTCCACGGGATCGTCATAGATGTTGTTATTAACCTGCAAGGTGGTAATGGGGAAATATGGGCCTTTATTATTTAATACTCTGATAGAGGACCAGACTTTACTTAATGGTGTGAAACGATTCACCGTGGACACAAAAGTCCGCCAGGAGTCACGTTTGGCCCTTCTTATTATTCTCCTTGCCTCAGCCCGTGCCTGTTTGCATGCAATTAAATTTTCCTCAGTGGGCTGACTATAAAAAATCCTGTATCTCCTATTGCGTTTCCTTAATACTTGTCGGCAATCCAGCGTCCACCAATGTGCTCTATGCTTCACATGAACTGTAGAAGTCTTGGGAATAGCAGCCTCAGCCGCATGTAATATGGAATTTGTTAGATTTTCGACCTTAACATCTATGGTCTCCCCAGATATATCTAAATTGGCGATCCTTGAGAAGGATCCCCAATCTGCTTTCTTATAGTTAAATTTTGGAGGTGGAGGGTCCGAAACAGTGTCGCGTGTATAAGAAAGACAGATGGGTAAATGATCACTTCCCAAAGAGTCGTCATAAGGGTCCCACGAGAAATCTTGATGCATACATGGGGAGGCCAGAGATAAGTCAATGGCCGAAAGGTTACCAGTACGATCATCTACACGAGTCGCTCTACCATCGTTCAGAAGACAGAGGTATTAGGTCGGCTACTTGCTCCCCACGACCATCGATCCTCAAGCTACCCCCTTGATAGTGATGGGCGTTAAAGTCGCCCAATACTAACTTATTCCCAGGTAGATGTTGAAATAGGGAACTTAAAGCATCACTATCAATGAGGCCATGTGGTGGACAGTACAGAGAGCAAATAGACAGATATGTGTTATTAAATTTTACTCTGCACGTGACAGCTTCCAGAGTAGAATTTAGAATCACTTCCGTTTGTGGGTGTGATTTGTGTGCGTATATGGCAACTCCGTGATCTTCATATCTTCTATATGAATGGTAGTGTTTGAACTGAGGAGGATCAGGGTGATCCACCAAGCGCGTCTCCTGTAAACAAACAACGTCTGGCCTGTGTATTGATAGCAGGATTGCTATATTATGTAACTTATTCCCGAGAGTTCTACAATTCCACTGTAACACAGTGAATGCGACGGTTTAGGATTTACGGGAGTGGCCAGCGCTCTTAGTTCTTTTATGCCGCCCGCCAGCAGGCGAGCGACTACCGGGGGACCTAACCCGGTGCTTGCTGACGGAAACCTCCATAGTTTCGTCAATAACGAGGCTCCCAGATTCCACCGAGGAAGAGCTACCCTTTCTCTCCCTCGCTGGAACAGTAGCAGGAAGAACATGTGAACATGACTGTTTGGGGAGGGTGGTCATATTACTCTTATCTGAGTTGTCTGGCTTCTGTTTAGGCTTGACTGACTGAGAAGCAGCAGCAGCCTGAGGGTAGGAAGGTGCAACAGGTGCAACAGGGATGTCAGTTGGAGAGGTGGATTGGACAGGAGGCTCAGATGGAGAAGTAGAGGGCATGGCAAGAGCAACAGATTCAGGGTCACTCTGTATTGCAACAGAGCACATCACGGGACGGGACATCACCGCCGAAGCATAGGACCTATTTGGCGTGGGAGTTGCATGCAACTCCTTCACCTTTTTCCTAGCCTCGTAGTAGGAAATGCCCTCAGTTGCTTTCACTACACAGACCTCTTTCTCCTCCTTCC
>JAGKTI010042522.1:0-10097 GCA_018397915.1 Birgus latro
CCATTCAGTGAAGTCTCATATAATAGATGGGGACGAGAGCTCGCTTATTGTTTCTCCTCTTTTTCTTATCAGTTTCCTCTGCTGGCTGAAATTTCTAAACTGAGAGAAGCTTGGTGAGTTTCTCTACCCCCACATGATTTCCTTTCATATGATGCATCAAGACGGAAAGTGGCAGACATGCCCTAAGTGTGACTGCAGACACAATGGGAGAGTAGGCGAACTTTTGCTTGTGACTGTACCGATCCCCTCTATAATCCTATTTTAGTAAGAGCCTGATATACTTTTTTTTTAAATGCTGATTGAAGTTAATCCTCACCCCGTCCATGCGTGCAAATCCGTCTAATCAATCGCTTGCCCGCCAGTATAAATGCGACTTAGATTGAGACGCAGGGATGATGCTAAGGTCTGTCATTTTAATCACGAAACATCAGGCACTTTCTTTAAACTTAGGAAAACTCCCTAACAAAGAGGAAGTTAATAAAGCGTATATAGATTTTCTCCTGTACGAAAAAGCCTATCCAAACATTAATAAAATCGTTTGGAAATGGTAAAAATGAAATAAGAAATATGTTCAAGCAACTGAAACCATCAATATCGTTTAGCCCCCGCCCACATTCCTACCAACTCCTTCAGTACAGTGACTATAATGCTAAAAAAAAAAAATGATATGGAATGTCCCATCGTAGCCTGGGCGATAAGAATCTTGTCACTTATTATTCCAGTATCAGTGAGGTCCTACCCACCTTGAACAGAAGCGCAGGGAGGCAGAAAAAGCATTAATTAGAGGAGGACATCGAACTGAAGGGAGTAAACATGGCTGTGGCTGACACTCAGGATGGATGTAAACTTTTTACCCTCTCCCTGCCATATATTTTCTTTGTTTAGGGACATTTCATAACGCCTTTTCTTCGCCAATGTGCTTTGCCACTTACATCTCAATATCATCTAGGATATTACCGACGCATACATTATATATATTAAAGTCATAAGTAATACAGAGGGGAGCATCGGTGCGTTGCTATGCAAACTACACTGGTCATCGGTAAGGATGTGGTGATGTGAAGTTTGCTATGCCAACGAAAATACATATAAGCGTGCGAGTAATTCGTCCCTTTTAATTAAGGATTTCTTTTCCATTATATTCTTGTTACTATCACACGGTTTCATTCACTTTATGAACTTTACGAACTTAAGGTGGAAGGTTCAAACTAAATCACTAAATAAATAATTCTCGAAAGGCCCCAAAGTCCATGGGAAATCGGAAGAAGAGGGACCAGAGTTCGCCCTGGTGCATGGATCGTGTCTGCAATGATTGATTAGGGTCCGTCCTTCCCTTGTCGGCATCCACCGTCTCTTTTTAATTTTCTTTGCTGATATTTCGGTGGCTCGAGTCGTCCTTCTCCCACTTTCCCCTTTTTTCAGTACTTCGAACCCATCTTCTTTCACGAGTTCGAACATTTTCTCTAATTCTTTTGTTTTTTCCCCGTACCTCAAAAACTTTCCCTTATTTCTTACTTTTTTTTTTTTATATAGCTCGTACCCATCCTCTGTATTATTTCAAAACCTTCCGCCATCTTCTTTATGCTTTCAGTGGCTCGAATCCTTCTCTCTGTATTACCTACGCCAACGAAACTGAAAGACGTTATGTAGTCACCAATGTCTGTCTGTCTGTCTGTTTGTCCAGACGATATCTCCGAAAGTCCTCAATGAATTTCAATGAAATTTTGTGGAAGTGTATGCCATGGGCCAAAGAAAAAATGATTAGCGGTATACTTTGGGGTGGATCCGGATCCAGAGTATCCCGCACAATATCTCCAAAAGTTCTCAATGAACTTAATGAAACTTTGTGGAAAAGTGGGCCATAGTTCAAGAAAGATCTGATTACATTTTGGGGCGGATCTGGATCCTTGTTAATGGCAATGGCATTGGTGGGACAGATATAACGCCAGATGATTTTTTTCAAAGACAGAGTGGGACATAGATGCCCGGGTCTTCAATTCCAGCTAATGCCAAAAGATTTAAACCAAACAGGCTTGAGTCATGGGAGCCTGAGAATATAAAAGGAGCAATTTCCCGGATATGATATAGCATTAACTGTGTCTTCATCTTTCTAGCTGGAGGCGACATCCTTACGTGAATGATCTTGATTTATGGAACTCGTGACTTATTTCATTAGTATATAACGCAGCGGAGCTTATTAACGCTCAAGGTTTTAAATTTCTGGCGCATAAAGACGAGAATTGGTTACATATTCAAACGTCCAAGCAGGCATCAAGTGGTTAAAGTAGTAGTTTGCTTTCCAAAAAGACGTGAGGTCGATCCCGAGCTGAGGCGGAGACACCAGCTTGAGTACTTGAATTTCGTTAAAAAAGACTCCACTTATCTTCCACGAGACCCACGGACGTGTCATAACCCTCCCTCCCTACCCCCTTAATTCCACTGCACCAATCCTGAATGAGATAGCTCTTGATGTGTTAGTATGAAAGGTGAGTATTAGCATAAAACTGGTGGCATGTGAAGGTGCATGGTACGTCGAGAGGACTGCTGTGCCTCAGGGAACTGACTGATGCCGAAGGTCGAATACAGAAAAACAAGCTGCTCTTAACTATCCTTCATCATTTTTTTCAGCCAATACCTTCACACACATTTGGCTGTTTGGTAGGTGCCAGGCGATAGGACAGGATAACGAAGGTGAAATAATCGCTAAATTTCGTTCCTTTACATTAATCCAGGATATCTACCTCTGCTCTTTCAGACAATAATTACAGATACATCTGGCCATTTGCCTGGAAGCTATGACAATACCTGATGGGACACTGATATCTTCATTACGATTACATACTTCAGTTTTACCCAGACTACCACTTGAAGAATCTATTCAAATTGAGGAAAGACTTCTAACAGGAAAAGGGTCACTGAAGGCTGCATCTAACCTCTTCAGTTTGGAAAGTCTATCCAATGCTGAAAACAGTCGTCTGGAAAAAAGTAAGAATTGAATAAAAATGACCTGCTTAGTATAAAGAGGCAGTTTAGTACGGTGGTTTGGTACCCTCAGGAACCAATTAGGGTGAAGGTAGAATGCTGTGTGGAAGTTCAATGCCTCATTTGTCATCAAGAGGTATTCTGTTCATGTAATGCCACCTGAGGCGTAGGCTGGACACCGGGCATTAAGTGTTCAGGTCACCGGTAATATAACCTGGGATTCCTATACATCACAGCGGTAATATGAAAGTGGATGTCACCGGTTCACATAATAATTAAATTCCAGATACTTTCTGGCTGCCTGGGAGACGTCAGGCAGTAAGGAAGAGAAGAAATATAAGTTATAAATCGTCTCTTTACGTTAAAATTTTCAGTACAATGACGTCACGTTTTATTTTGTTATTACTATCACTAGACGATTATAATCAGCGTATGGTAATCCGTCTTAGCGAATGGACTAGCAACTATATACAGTAAGCCCATTTCAGTAAGAGGTCTCTCAAAGTCTGATTAAATGAGCTGGAGTTGACAAGAACATTAGGACAAGCGTCATCATAGATAAATGGTTAATCTTAGATATTCCTCCGCTCTTTCAGAAAAGTAGTTACAGACATATCGCGTAATGTTTTTAACTCCTTAATTTCGATGACGTCTTTTATATTTTCCTCTTGCCACCTCCAGACGGTCTGTCTTCAGAAGAAACACCCACAGTGACGCGTAAACATTCTGAATAAGATGACTGTATATTTTCTGCTGTTTTCAGATTTTCATATTATTTTGGTTCAGAAAACATTTATCAAACTGGCAGGGTTGAATACAGTCTATGGTGTCTGCATTATTCAAAGAGGACTCTGCTTAACTTTAATAAAACCATCTAACAGCAGAGAGACTAAGAAATGTAAATGGCGTCAGTGTACTGAAGAACTTGAAGTAGGATAGCAGGCTTCCCGACACCCCTACTTTAGCGATCTGCTTTGTCTGTTTTACTGTAATATTTTTTTGGGTGACTTTTACACCTCCTTTCTTAATACTATAACTAGCACTGCTAACATTAAAGCAATAACCTAACATCTGGGGGAGATGGTGGCTGAGTCGGCAGAGAGGCGGCCTGCAGTCCTAATTGACCCAGGATCGAATCCCAGCTGGGACAGGAAACAATTCAAGGATTTGAATGTCATAAAAGCAGACTTTACTGATCTACCAGAAAACCCGCCGACATTTCGTAAAAACATCCCCGCTAATACCAGTACACCAATTCTGTATGAGACAACCAATGCATGTATTCAGTATGGAAGGTGGGTATTTGCGCCGAAGTGGTGACATGTGGAGGTGTGTGGGAGGACTACTGGGCCTTGGAATAAGCCCAGAAGCCTTTAACTAGAGTCGGACACACAAACACACACAAATAGCAAGGAACAGGTGCAACGGAACTTCCTTCGCTGACAAGAACAAGACCTTTTTGGTACTCTCATTGTTAGCATTTTTTTTTTTTACACTGTCTGGTGATTGTGTCCAAGCCTAACGAGGTCTTACTAACCAGAAAAACTGAAACGAGGTGAAAGGGATGGAATCAGTTTGACCCCTAGGATGAGATGACAATTTATTTCTTATATTTACTACATCTAGGCAATTTTCTTCAGTTTATGAGAAATTATCCAAACTGGGAGGGTTAAAAAAAAGCCCAAATCAATCCCTTTACCACCAGGGTACTCCTCCTAAGCTGAACAAAATCATCTAGTAACAGCACGGGTGAAGTAAATGACGTCCTGTGGCTGACGACAACAAGGGCTATATACTGTATGTCTGTAATAATCTTCCTACCTCTATTCCTATTTATCTACCTGTCTGTTCATCTGTCTCATCTGTCTATCTACCTACCCATCTAGTTTACCTATACATGTTATTATATCTGTTTTCTGTCTATCTCTCTCTCTCTCTCTCTCTATCTGTCTGTCTATCAGTCAATATATCTATCTATTTGTCTATCTAGAGTGGCCAAACAAACTCATAATCACCCAGGAGTTTAATGCCCCACGGGACCTCCAGACAGCCTCAGGAAATTCGGAGCTCAAAGACATCGTGGTAAATTAATCCGGAGGAAAAGTTGGCGGTGGAGAGGGAGAATTTCTAAGTCGTGGCTGATGTCGATTAAGACGTTTCCTTCCCCCGCCCCCAGGCCCTGTGAGATGTTTGTGGGCGTCTTGAGGCAGCGTTTTCCTTCCCTCTTTCCTAATGGGGCGCTTTAGTTACCTATGTCTGGCTTGTTACTGGATTTTGACTTATCACTCTTTACTGGTACAGCTTAGGTAGAAAAAAAATCCTTTCTTGAAATAGTAAGAAACTGTTTATTATCCCCTGGAACGAAATGGCTCGTTTTATTTTTGTTATTTTTATTATTATTATTATTATCAATCCATCATCATCATCATCAACTTTACTCGTTGTTATTCTTCAGCTTCCCTACCATCAGACGATTTTATTCAAGGGCTAATCCTTCCGCCGCCTCTACTGTAGTGTCTAAAGCGTTTGAGGGACATCAGACCCAAGGATTACTGACAACCAGACCAGGCGTTTTAGTTGCCTCTGTCTGACTTACTGGTGCTATATTCTGACTAAAGGCCTAATCCCTTTACATTTTATTCTTCCTACTGTCAGACACTTTATTATGGCAAGGAAAGCCTCTGTTACAGTACTGAAGTGGATTGATACCGTTCGTTCAGTGTGATGACAACTTTATTAGGCCTTGGGTGGTTTCCATGGACTGAATTTAAGGGCCATATCTATACATAATTCTTACTTTTTTTTAATAAGTCACCATAATACTAAACTTATATCACACATCGTTTTGCTTTTTGTATTTTTCACTTTAATATTTACTCTGATCCAATTGTTAAGAGTTTGATAGTTGTATGAGTGAAGATAAACTATATACGGTACAAGTATTCTTATACACTATTGAAGTTAATTGAGTTTATAAATACGGTCCTAAGGCATCTCCTTATCCTGTCTCCCCTCCCAGAGTTTGAGATGTTTGTGGGCGAGCAGAGGCGATGTTTTCTTTCAAGCCGAATGGATTGTTTTACCTGGTCCGGTCTGGCTTGTTACTGCTGTTGCTCAGGGATTGTTAGTATAGTACTGTACACTCTTTCCACTTTAACTTAAAGAATTATCATCTCATTCATGAATACTGAGCTATAGTATAATAACTAAAACTAGACAGTACTCAGAGAGCGCATACCTCCGTCAGTGCCATTGCCATTAAAAAGGTTTCGGATCCGGATCCGTGAATATAGGATCTGGATCCGGATCCGGATCCGCCCCAAAATTTAATCAATTCGCTCTTGGTTCATGGCCCACCTTTCCACAAAATATCATTGAAACACATTGAGAACTTTTGGAGATATTGTGCGAAATACTCCAGACCCGGATCCCGATCCGCCCCCAAATTTTGTCATTTTTTCCTTGGCCCATGGCCCACCCTTCCACAAAGTTTAATTAAAAACCGGTCATAAAATTTTGAGTAATCCTGCTGACACAAACAAACCAACGTTGGCTAAAACATAACCTCCTTGGCGGATGTAAGTAGAGCATGACGCTAGCAAGGCAGAATTTCCATGAGAAGGCTGTTAGAGTCAAAGTATTGTCTTATTTCGTTACTAAGCTACGTGAAATTAACGAGCTGCAATGTGGCAAAAAACTCCTTAAGCGAAGATGGACGAACTATACAGACGATAACGCCAGATAACGCCAGATAAGTGTTTGTTTTACTGCTAGACAGTTTTCTTTAGCTTTGGAAATCCTCCTGAAAGGTTAGAAGTTAGAAACAAGGAATTATCGAAGTTAAGGTGTTCCCTCCCCTAACCACCAAACCTGAAATATTTGTGAGCGATCAAAGGCGATGTATCTTCCAGTCACCCACGCGTCACTTCCGGGGCAAATAGGTCCCCGTGTCTGACTTGTCATAACCTTCGCCATGGAGGTTATGTTTTACCCCACGTTAGTTAGTTTGTTTGTCGGTCTGTCTGTTAGCAGGATTACTTTAAAAGTTATGAACGTATTTTGATGAAATTTTATGGGAGGGTGGGCTATGGTCCAAGGAAAAAATGATAAAATTTGAGGGCGGAATCCAGATCCGGAGTATCCCGCACAATATCTCCAAAAGTTCTCCATGAATTTCAATGAAATATTGTGGAATGGTGGGCCATGGACCAAGACAGAACTTATCAGATTTTGGGGTGGATCCGAATCCGGATCCGGGATTATTAAAAAAAGTTGAGAATGGATTTTGGTGAATTTTTGTGGAAGGGTGGGCCGTGGACCAAGAAAGAATCGACTAAATTTGGGGGCGGATCCGGATCCAGATCAGGATCCCATATCCACGGATCTGGATCCGACATTACTCAAAAACTTATGAACGGATATTGATGAAATTTTGTGAAAGGGTGGGCCATGGGCCACGGAAGAAATTATTAAATTTGGGGTCAGATCAGGATCCAGATCCGAAGTATTCCGCATAGCATCTCCAAAAGTTCTCAATGGATTTCAATGAAATTTTGTGGAAAGTTGCGCCAAAGAACGAGAAACAATTAAATTTTGGGCGGATCTGGATTCTATATCGATGGATCCGGATCCGGGATTTAAAAAAAAAAATTATGAACGGATTAGAATGAAATTTTGTGGACGGGTGGGCCATGGCCAAGGAAGAAGTGATTATATTTGGGGGAGGATCCGGATCCGGATCCGGATCTAGCGTATTCCGCACAATATCTTCAAATCTTCTCAATGAATTTCAATGAAATTTTGTGGAAAGGTGGTCCATGAACCAAGAAAGAATTTATTAAATTTGGGGGTGGATCCGGGTCCTCCTCCGGATCCTTTTTACGGGAAATGGCTTTGGCAGAGGTATGCGCTCTCTGGGTGATTTCTAGTTCAGCTTGAGTTAGCAGGTAAAGACGTTTCCTTTCCTACGCCCTCAAAGTCCCAAATATTTGCTACCAACCAGAACCAATGCTTCTTCCATCAAAACAGAACGTTTTCAGTTAACTCTGGCTACTGCTACAGGATTCTCACTACAGTACCTTCGTTTTCATCAGACAGAGCTTGACCAGTTCTACAACTTGAATACCAAGTCTTGATCGCATGGAACTCTGTGTCTTAGGTATGGGACAGGAATGAGTCTTGCTGGTTACCAGTCAAATCTACGCTCCAGCCTGACTACATCTGGTTTTCAATTGAGCTGAAAGGAGTTAGGGATATTCATCAAGCATGGAGAAAGAAGAAGAAGAAGAAAAAAAAGCTGCAAGTATTATGCCGCCTACTGTCACACGACTTTATTCAGTTTGGGAATGGCCTCTTGTAATCAGGGGGACAAGATCAGTCTCTATTAGCCCTCACATTATGATGACTATTTTATTTGGTTTTGTAGTTAGCAGAGATATGACGAAGGAAACGTCTGTCAGCAGATTCTGTTATAACTGTGGGCGATCAGAGGCCATGTTTTGCTCCGGCCATTAACGAGTTACTTTTGGGCAAATGGGGCGCTTTAGTAGATGACTTCTGCTCGTTACTAGATCTGACTTCAACACTGTCGCTCTTGGCGAATGATTTTATTCAGCTTAAAAAAAGACCCCTTTAAATGAAGTGGTTAAGAAGAGTGCGTAATAACATCATCAATACCATGACGTCATGTTTAATATACTGTTTCTCTCGCTAGATGATTTTATTCAGGAAACGTTTTCTTTCCCCCGTCTCCTCCTCCCCTGGAATGTAAAATATACGTAGGTGATCAATGACGGAACTTTCCTCCATCCACCCACGCGAGAGTCCGGAGCAAAAGGTGCATCCTTGCTACCCATGTTTAGTCTGTTAGGGCGCGTCCACGCGTGTGCTAGAGCAAGTGCTGGCAACATGTAAACAACACAATAACGAACAAGCTGCAAAAATGTTCGGAACAGCGGCGTCCAGATCATGTTGGCAACACCATGATGAAGTCTCAGCTGCCTCCTATGGACACACTAATCATCTCTGCTGCCAGCAAGCTCGAAGCTGCACTGAAACATGTTTGCATACACCTGTCCAAATACAGCTGCACACATACGTTCAAACCTGTTTCCAGCTGTGTTGTCAACACATGTTCGAGGGCACGTGTGGACGCTCCCTTATTAGATTCTGACTCCATCCCATCCAACTACCGCCAGACGAATTTACTCTGAGGTTAAACTTTGGGATCCAGCGAGTTTCTGTGAGGCAAATAAAGCATCCGCCGTACTCTGTAGTAAAATAAGCATTTTATATACTTTTTTTTCCTCGACCAAAACACATTTTCATGCCCTAGATTCCTTTTGATCAGAGAAAAACTGCCTGACGTTAGCCGAAGTAAAATGCAATGAAGACGATCCTCAGTTAAAAGCTGAAGACATTTCCTGGTGCCCCGAGCCGCCCCCAAGTCTAAGATATTTGTGTTGGACCAGTGACGACGTTTTCCTCCAGCCACCCACAAAGCAACGAATGGGGCGCTTCGGTTACTTATGGCCTCAGCTGAATTCCATCCTAACCTTTTCCTGCTGATGCCAAATGATTTTATTCAGCTCACACACAGTTTGCATACTGAGAAGGTTAACTCGATCATTAAACCAAGCAAAGAAGTCCCTTTTGTTATAGTCGTGCTACAGGGTTTTTTCTTTCCTCTCCTCGTCCTCCTTTCCCCTCCCCTCCCCTTAGCACAGTTTGACATATTTGCGTGGGATCAGTGGCAACGTTTTCCCACAGCCACCCACAACTCACTCGGGCCAAAATGGGTATTCTGGTCTACTCTGACTGTCTTGTTACTACTGCTGCAGCTACATTCTGACTAATAGGATGATGTTCTTTTAGTTTAGTCTTTCTACAACCAGACGATTTAATTAAGTTGGTGTAGACGATTTAATTAAGCTTGGAAAAGACCACTTGTTCTCAATGGTATGCACTAAACGTTATTTATTCATTTAAATACGAGTGCTTTTTTATTCAACTTTGGAGAGATCCTTCGAACTTTTTTTTTTTTAAATGTGTCCGACTCTGGGCATATGCTTCACAGTCTGTTCCCAAGGCCCAGTAGTTCTCCTACATACCATACA
>JAGKTI010042523.1:0-10097 GCA_018397915.1 Birgus latro
GAATATAAAATCAGTGTGTCATACTGTTTGTTAAGATGAATAACGTCGCACGAGGCGTTGATAAAACTATTGCTTGGCTAAAGCTTTAATAAGAGTCATTCAGGCTGAGGACATCTTTTTAATTTTGCTCTTCATATTTGCAAATGGTTTAATTTAGTTTCGGAAAACTCACTGAACTGAAGGGCTAAGCAGAGCCTTTATTAGCCCCTCACTTACACAGGGCCGTCGCGAGCTGAATAAAATTGTTTGTTGGAAGCCTGACTATGGCAAATAGGACATCACTGTAGTGAAGACGTTCAATAAAAAGAAAGGGAGTCAGAGGGAGAGGAAGGAGGCAAGGGGTGAGGCAACAAGCTGAACTGACGCAAAGTACAGGTAAATCAATATGCAATCAGTTGACCAGAATCGAAATAATGACAGGCAAGTAACTGCCACTGGAAGAGAAGTGAAAAATCATTATTTATGGGGCAGATCTCCTTGGAACCTTCAGTCTGGTGCCGTCTTGTTAATTAAATTATGGTTACCACTAGTCTATTTCAACACACCTGGGGAAACTTCTTTAACTGAAGAGGCTGGATGATGATAGCTCTCACAGCATCATTTTTCTTCCTATTTTGCTCCTATTCCTTAAAGACTTTTACTTTAAATTAGCAAACCTTTCCTTCCACAGCTTGGTGAAGTTAAGTTGTTTCTGTTGACTAGGGAAACATTAACCTTCTGAATATGATGATTACTAGTTTATTTATTCCTGATGGAGTTACTTATAGCCTTTATCAACTTGCTTAGTAACAAGGTCTTTTCTAAGTTTAATAATAGTAATAATAGTAATAGTAATAAAAAAAAAATAATAATAATAACTACAATAATAATAATAATAATAATAATAATAACAACAGTGTATACATAGCAATTTTCCTGAGCCACGTCTACTTTCACGTAAAGAATTAATGAAACCCAAAACCAACGGGCATCCACAGGTAACTTTTCCTTTCCCAGGGTCATGTGTCAGTCTCTTGTTGCTACGATGAATCTCTCTCTCTCTCTCACACACACAAAACAGGTCAACATTCTTACAGACTTACACAGGATATTCTAAAGAGGAGAAGGTCTGTGCTCTCCCGGCCATAATAGTGTCAAGGAAAACACGTAAATATCTCGGAGCATCAGTTTTTATTCGGTAGTTCACCTTTACCCCTTTACTCTGATGACGTAATTTATTTTCTAGTAATGCTATAAACTGGCGGTTTTTTTTTATGCTTAAGGGAGACTACAAATATGAGAGGTTAGATATGGCCTTCATTTACCTACGGGACATTACCTGGGTTGAGTAAATTGGACAGGTGGTGGACGGATTAAAATGAAAAATACGTCATGGGACTGAATGGGATTACCTTCTTGAATTCAGTGATGTATTATTTAGTGTAATATTCCTCTCACCATACGATATTATCCAGCTTTGCACAGACTTGTTGAGCTGGAAGTGTTACATAAATCACCACCACCACCACCATCATCATCATCATTCTCTTCCGGACCTCTTTTTCCACCTAAGGATGGGGTGAGGATGTTAGATAAAGACTTCATTACGCTTCTTCACCATCAGAGGTCCCACCTAGACTGAATAAAATCGTCTGGTGGCAGCATAAGTAAAATGAAGTCACAGGAATGAAGGGGGTTAATCCCATGGCTGAGGTGGATTCTCTGGGTTTAGTAAAGTCGTGTGGTGTTAAATGGAATAATATGGTGTACTCAGTTCAGGGACGAAAAGTTAATCCAGATATATTTTAACTATTTTACCAAGGTGGGGTATCCTTATGAGGGAATGGGTAGGGAATGAGAAAGCAGGGAGGGAGTGAGCAGAGTGAGGCTGTGGGCAGAGAGAGAGGGTGTGGGTAGGGAGTGAGGATATGGATAAGGAGTGTGGGTGTCGGTAGAGAGAGTGAGGCTGTGGACAGGGAGAGAGGGTGTGGGTAAGGCGTAAGGATATGGGTAGGGAGTGTGGGTGTGGGTAGGAAGTGTTGGTGTGGGTAGGGAGTGTTGGTGTGGGTAGGGAGTGTTGGTGTGGGTAGGGAGTGAGTGGGTGGGCAGGTAGTGAAGGTGTGGATAGGGAGTGTTGGTGTAATTAGGAAGTACGCTAGGTTACGGGTAGGGAGTGAATGCAGCTGTGGACAGTGAATAAAAGAACGAGGGAGATGGTAGGGGAGTGGTCAGAAGGTATTGGAGTGTGGATAAGAGTGTTAGGAAGTGTGGATTGGGGAGTGAGGGAGTTAGGACGCTATGAAAAGGGAGGTAGTGCTATGGGTAAGGGTGTAAGGGAGTGGATAAAGAGGTAAGGAAGTGGCCAGGGACTAAATAAGGGAGTGGTGGAAGTAGATCAGGGAGTGAGGGAGTGAGCAGGGAGTGTGGTTGGGATCATGTCAAGGCCTACCCCTGTAAACCTACCCCAGCTGAGGTTACCCGGACACCCAACACCTTCACACTACACCCTAAGACTGACCAAAACACGGCACAACAGTCCACGTATCATCCACGGCTCTCAACGGAACAAACAAATTATACACACATCTTCATACGTACTATAGTCCATTCATTTCATCTTAGTGAAACAAGAGCCAAGACTCAACCTTTTATCTCCCAGAACATCAAAGAGCTAATAAATCACAAACACACTTCCATTCAAAATACAATCTGTTTATATTAAGTTGGCGAAAGTAAGTAAAGTCCACAACAAATAGGGGAATGACATAAAAACTGGTGTCCATATAAAGTATCTTCCTTTCATGTTAACTCTTTACACCATATGATCTATAGTGTACTTTATTCCTGCAACTCTCAAACGAAGTTACTCAGCCAAGGAGTGGCTTTTTGAAGTGAGGAGATAGACAGAACCTTCATTAATTCTTTCACTGTTTGACACCAGACTAATACGCCGTTGTAGTGAATTGAGTTAGCTTGGCGAAAGTCAGGATAACAAATGGATCTGAAGGTACATAAGGACCTAACACCTCAGTAAACTGTGTTCCATTTAAAACTTTCAATCCAGTGGCGAAATATCATCTTACTCTTGTTATTTCAAGACTGATAAATTCAGCCCAGGTGAGATTTTTCAAACTGGAGAAGCTAGATAAAACATTTATTAACTTCTCCTTTTCCCTCCCCCCTCCTCCTATTTATTGTCCCTTAGTCCCCCCGTCTAGCTTCACCTTCCTCCCCATCAAACTCTTACACTGTGCTACTTGAATTCCCCTTCCCACTACCTGCTGACTGCATCCTGCTTCCACTTTTACACCCCCTCTCTAGCCTCACTCTCACCCACCCCTTCCCTCTACACCTGCTCCTCCCCTCTGCCAGATTTTTTTTTTTTTAAAGCACCTATCGAGCTCTCCCCCCACCTTCGCTCTCACAACCCACCTGGCACACTCAAGTCTCTCCCTCCCTCCCCTCCTCTGCTCTCACTCCCATTCCGCCTCCTCCTGTCCCCTCCCCACTCCACTTACAACAGCCCCCTCTTACCCCTGCCTCCATAGTATTCCCTCAACCACCCATCCTCCCCTACCCCACGCCCCACCCCAAGCATGACAGGCTGGTCCCACACTGAAGAGGCACCCTTGTGAAACTCAGCACCACGACCTTCTCAACTAACACCTTTCACCACCACACATAAAAAATATAAATAAATAGGTAGACGTAATATATACAGTATATATATATAGGTAGATAGACAGACGATGAAAACGTTGAAATAGTAATGAGACAAAAATAAGACATGCATGAAAAAGGCGCACGCGCACACACACATTTAAAAATCCACTCTGGCATCAATGTTTTTTGGATAAACTCAAGACACAGTTACAATTAAGAGTCGGTTCGTACTATCTTCAACTTTATAAAACCAACAAGTTATTATTAAGGTCAGTAAGCAAAGCAAACCCAATCATTTTTTTTTAATACCTTTTCAACAACTTCTTCTACCTTCCTTTTAAAGATACAATTAACCTTAAGAGAAACACCTTGACTTAATGGGGTCAGAAACGATCCCCATTAATCCCTGCGCCACAAGACGCCTCTCATCCTATAATAACAATAATAATAAATGACAAAGTACTGAAGGGGTCAAGGGGATAGAGTCTGGGTTCACTGGTTCGGGTCTTCGAAGGTGTTAAGGAATTGTAGGTCGAGACTGTACCTTAAAATCCGTCTCCCCTTTCCTCTTCTAGTTTTCTCGTTCCTTTCCCAGCTCCTATCTCCGCACTGCTTTCTCCCTCTCTTCTTTCCTCTGTCTCTCCTCTTTCTTTCTCCTTCCTCTTTACTCCTTTTCTATCTCCAACCGCCCGTCCTCTCCCCTTCCCTCCTACCTCCCCTCCCCCAATTCTCTTCTCATTCATTCTCAGTTTCCGACCTCCCTCAACTCTCCTCTCTTCCTCCCTCCTCACCTCCTGTCACCCTCCTTTTTCGTTTCCCCCTTTCTCTTCTCTCCCTTATTCCCTCATCTCCTTCTCTCACTCCCCTTTCCATCTCTTCCCTTCTTCCTCTCTCCTCTTCTCTTTCCATCCTCTTTTCCCTTCTTCCTCCCTCCCCTCCCCATCCCCTCTCCCCCACCCCCCGCAGTTCCAGGCACCCCACACAGGCGACGCAGCGGTAGACCGAGCATTTTTCTCAGCATGGCGTGTTTGCTGTCGGTATTAGCGTCGCAAGGCAGGGGGAGAGCCTGGGGAGGGAAACAGAAGGGAGAGAGAAGTTGGGGAAGGGAGATAAGTTGGGAAAGAAGGGGATGAAGAATAGGGGGGGTGCAGGAGGAACAGGGAAATGGAAAGGGGTGGGTTAAGAGGGAAGAGAAAGGCGGAAAGGAGAGAAGAGAAAGGAGGAGAGGAGGATGGAAGAGTCGAAAAGATGGAAGAAGAGTACTAGAATGAAGGATGTGGAGGAGAATTTGGTAAAGGGGAGGAGGCAAGGAAGAGAGAAGGTGGGGAATGGGGAAGTGGAGAGAGGAAGAGGAGTGGGAGGAAGAGCAGGGGTAGGAGGAAGAGAAGTAAAGGAAGAAAGAGCAGGGGGAAGGGAGGAAGGGCAGAGAGGGAAGAAGGGTAGAAGAAGGAGGCAGGAAGAGGAGTGGGAGGAATAAGGAAACGCGATGACGAAGAGGATTATGAGAAAGGAAGAAGGGAAGGAGGGAAGGGAAAGTGAAAGGAAGAATGGGAAGGGGAAGGAGATGAGGGAGGGAGAAGGAGGAGTGGGAGGGAAGAAGAGGAAGGGGAATGGAATGGGTATTTAAGGAAGGGAGTGAAGGAGATGCAGAAGAACGGGAAGATGAGTACGGGAAAAGATGAGAGGGAATGAGAAAGAGGGGGGGCGGTGGGAGAAGAAGCAGAGGAAGGGGAGAGAAGAATTATAGAATTTAGATGTTAGAAACCTTGAGACCCTAAATTAGAAATACCTATGGGAGATGATAAAGGGGGGATGGGGGGAGAGGAGCATGGGGAGGGAAAAAAAAAAAGTGGAGCAAAGGAAAGGGGAGAAGACGAGCAGAGGAAGCGTGAGGGGACAAACTAAAGAATATTAATGCAGTGGCGGAGGACGAGATGGAGAAAGGGAAAGGATGAAGGAAAGCAGCAAGGGAAAGAAGGAAGGAAGAGTCAAGAACACGAGAATGGAGGACGTGTAGGAGAATGGGAAGAAAGGTAAACAAGAAAAATTACTGGAGCAGTTCATATTTGCCTCTGTCTCATTATATATTTACTATTTATACCCCGTGATATAATATTTGTGCTTTCCATTTCCTATTTTTTCCCCTTCGACCCCATATTCTACATCAGTGCCCTACGTGATGAAGATCTGTGCAGAAAAAGAATGAACGGAAGAGGAAGAAAAGGAGTCTGGAGAGAGGCTGGAAGAAAATGAACGGGAAGACAATGAAGAGAAAGATGAACAATAAACTGAACAAGGCTAAGCAAGGAAGATGAGACACCGATATATTAAATCCGGTATTACTGTCACTCTTCAGCCTTGACTCCATGAAAATTAGTCGCCTCCTGTGTGCTTCTTCTACCCACTCATTACTGCAGTCTTCAGCTTTTTTCCCGAGTCATCTCTCTGTCCGCTTTGGTACAAGCAATTTGGTTTTATTCCTGCCATCCTTCTTCTTACATGCCTTAGCGATGTGATATTACCTTCCTCATGAATCAGCGGGAATTATTATTAGTGGTAATGATGATGGTGATGATGATGGTGATTAATCTGAAACAGCCAGACTTGGGGGGGGCATTTTGCAGTGAAGGTGGCAAGAGCGAAAATTTCAGCTTCCCGACCATCGCTTTCCGTAGTGGTGATTTACCTTTCGCTACGAAGGCGTTATTTAACTTTTAGTCAAGTTACCTCCCAACTACTTCATACACCTTAAAAGTGGCCTATCGTACTGAAGAGGTTGTTGAGGACCACATTTAACCCCTCCAGTTACAAAAGTCTCTCCTATGCTGAATATAATTACATCAAGAACAAAATAAAAAGGATAAAATAATACGGACGTAATCATACTGCAGTGCTTAACACTTTCAGGAATCGGGAAATCTGAAGTCTTATTTCGTCCAACCAAGGGATGATTTTATTTAGCTCGGGAGTGAATTCGCGTCCTTGAGGGTTTTTTTAAAAAAAGTCTCCATTATTATTATTGAGATAAGAGAAATATTACTCACTTCATTCTGCCTCCCCCAAGACGATTTTCTATTGCTTGGAGTGGTTTGCCGTCCTCTACCGATTATCACTATCAGAATGCTGTCGCTTATTTCTTTACTTCTTACTAATTTATTCTACTACTTTATTAAAATGGTTCACTTTATTTGACACCGGTAACTTGTGCGCGCTTGGTGGTCCAGTGGGTTAAGGCGCTCCAACCGAAGTAGTCCATTAGAGTTTACATCTGAGATATGACCGAGGCTTATTGCTTACATATTACCACTCAGGGAGGAGCCACAGGTCACTTTCCCCTCATATGTCTGGACTAAGTAGCCTAGCCCCGGACCCCTATGATCTTGAAGGGGCAATAAAGGACTGCATGACAGATAGATGATGTGTGGTGGAAAGGATAAAAAAATGGAAACGAAATCACAGTCACATGAAAACTAGGCTATATGGTGTGTCCAAGGAACTAGACACCTTTTACTACTTTTGGACTTTGGCCACCTTAAATAAACAAACAAATAAATAAGCAGCATTACAAGTAGAAAGAAACATTACTGTTCTGTCCTCAAAATTCCAGTCCCAATATTTATCCAGATCTGCTGAACCACAAACACCTTCAGACATCTTAATCACCAGTCCTCATCACTAAACCACATCAAATTACACCCAAAACCTTCCTCCCAAACAAAGAACCAAGCAGTCCTCCTGTCTTGCCCATGTCCTGCTGATAATACACTAAAGAAAAAGCATTATTGTTGTCTTATTCTGTGTTGGTCAATCGTGTAACGCGTACCAACAAACTCGCCCGGTTTTTCTTAGTGGATTTTCCTGCCTGGCTTCCTGGATGTGTGGGTCGTCCTGGCATTAGTTCCGTGTGTTTGGGGGAACCACGCCACCAACACCCACTGCCCCGCCCGAAACTGCTCGCTTCTCCACTCAGCCTTCAGTATTTTCTATCTCCACCACTCCTTATCTACATTATTCCCTACCTCCACCACTCCCTACCTTCACCACTCCCCATCTCCACCACTCCCCATCTCCACCACTCCTTATCTCCACCACTCCCTATCTCCATCACTCCCTATCTTCACTCTCAATCTTCACCACCCCTTATCCATTATTCCCTATCTCCACCATTCAGTTTCGACCGTTCCCTATCCCCATCATTCCCCATATACAACATTTATTTCCACCGTTCTCTACTGTATCTCCACCACTCTCTATCTCCACCAATAGTTTTGCGTGTTTAGTGGAGCCAGGGTGTCAACAACACCCACCTACCTATTTCCCCGTTCATCACTGTTCACCTCCCCACCCAGTCTTCACTCTTTCTCCATCAAACCGCTCTGTTCCAATCCCCTCTCCACCACCCCGCCCTCTCCTTGCCCTTTCCTCCCCCCCCCCTACCCAACCTATGCCTTCACTCTTCATCATCCTACCCAGCGCCCTATCCCCATCCCCTCTACACCACCCTTATCTCTTCACTACCTCTCCACCACCTGGCTATGTCCCCATCTGCTCTATGTCTGCACTCTCTCCACCACCACCCTACCCTGTTCCATACCCCCTCTCCACCACTATCTTCAGTCCCTCTCCACTGCCTCGTTTTGTCCTTAACCTCTCTCCACCACCCCGTTCTGTCTCCAACCCTCTCTCCACCATTATTTCTCCATTCCCTCTCCACTACCTCGTTCTGTCCTTAACCTTCCTCTGCCATCCCACCCTGTCCGGCCCACACCATTTACCCTCCTATCCTGATATGGGGTCGCACACGTGGACTTCATCCTGTTCCTGCCTGACGCACTCTCGGCTCCACCCTCACTCTCACTGCCTCCACCCACCCACACCCACACCCTTACTCTCACTGCCTCCACCCAACCACACCCACACCATGACTTTCACTGCCTCCACCCACCCACATTCACACCCTCACTCTCCCTGCCTCACCCACACCCTCACTCTCACTGCCGCCACCTACAAACAACTGCTACCTCCCTACACCCACACCTCACTTACTGTCTCCACCCACAAACACACCCTCACTCTCATTGCCTCCACTCACACCCTTACTCTCACTGCCTCCACCCACAAGTTCATTCTCACTGCCGCCACCCACACTCTCACTTTCACTGCCTACACCTACACCCTCACTCTTAACTCCATCAACACCCTCACTTTCACTGCCTCCACCCACACCCTCATTTTCATTGCCTACGCCCAAATCCACACCCTCACTCTCACTACCTCCACCTACACCCTCACACTCATTGCCCACTGCCCATCTACACACTCTCCACCCTCACCACCCCATCCCACACCCTCACCACCCCATCCCACACCCTTACCACGTCTACCCACACAATGTCCTTGCCGTCACGCCCACTAATGAGATTCACACACACGCTCCATATTCAACACCCTTCCCACTCCCCCCCTTCCCTCCCCCACCCTGTCTACCCCTCCCCACTTCCCTCATTATCCTTCTTCGTGCAGGATTCACCTCAGTCTTTGTCTCGCCCACTGACCACATCCACGCAGCACACCATCATCATCAGAACATTCAGTACCATGTCTTCTTTATTTACTTTACTTTGTTCCCTTCAGACGCCTTTACTCAGATCGGGAAGGAGCTCTCGTACTGACAAAGTTAATAAACACTATATCTAATCCCTGTCTGAAAAATTTCTTCTTCGATTGTCTGGAGATAGTAAGAACGAGATTTAAAAGACATCATTGTAGTGACAGTTAAGACCGCATTCCCGTTTACTTAGCAGGCTTCCTCGTACCTTTTCCCCAACCTCTATCACAAAATATAAATGACCACATTCTGTTCTTGCCAATACTGTACAATATAATTCAGTTTGGGATTTGTCTCTCGAATTATTCACACCTTAAAACTCTCTTGTACACTATATTTCTTTTATATATTCTTACATACAGTACACTGCTTACATAACACACATAATTCTGTTTTTTTATCAAAGTGTCATATATAAAAAAAACTGTAACAAAGAGGTGCGAGGGAATTCTGTTAAGACCACAAGATGGGCCGTCGTTATTAGCCTCATCACCACATCCTGCCCCAAATTATTACCAGCTCCCATTAACCCTGTTCTGCCGGAGTGAGTCCCGTATTACATAAACTGGGTCGGGATTCACAAAGATAAATAAATAAATCAAATAAATAAACAAATTAATAATAATAATAGTAATAATAATAATAAAGATAATAATACAAATAACGTGTTGCAATTATCGACATGTCTTTAAATGAAGAGCAAGATATAAAGGAAATTTTCGCACCTACAAATTCTTAGCATGTTATATCCCTTCATTAACATGAGGCAGGTAGATTAGCAAAGAATTTAGTCCTAATACTGTGTTTCAAGATAATTACAGTATGCCTAAATGCTGGAGTCTTTATG
>JAGKTI010042524.1:0-10096 GCA_018397915.1 Birgus latro
ACTGTGGTGTGTGTACTATCCTGCTGCAGGAGAAAAGCACTGTCGCCTATGAGCATAAAAACCTCGTATTTACGTTAAGAGAAGCAAGCTTGAGGGAAAGACTCCGAGACGACGGTGAAAAATCCTGTACTCAGATCAAACTGAGCAAAAGCCTGCTACATTTACATTGACAACTAACTGTTATGTAGCGTGGTGTATGTGATACACGGTGTAGGTGTAACAATTGTAGTGCAACTGTACCTATGTGTAAAGCAATAATAACACAAATTAATGCAATAATAAAGGTGACAAGGGCAGAGGAGGAGAGGTGGCAGCGTGCAGCAGGGACAATCAATGGACCTGGACATCTGCTTCACCCACCAACTGTACCTGTGGAATGAGTCAAGGTGGAGCAACAATAGTGTCAATGTGACAATTTGTATTAAATTGCAATTACCATCCACCCAGCAGCCAGTCCATACACAATAGAAAGTACACTTTCACTGAAAATCAATTGACAACAAGTTTCGTACATCTGAGGTCGTCATTTTCTTAATACTTGCCCTTTATAACCTATACTTATGGCTAATAAAGGGCTCGTCGTCGGTGTCCTCGGTTGGGGTCGCCGCGACTGCCCGTTTGTCATTGGTGTCCTTGGTTGGGATCGCCATGACTGCTCGCTTATAACTATACACTTATCGCTACGAAGGGCTCGTCGTCGGTGTCAGCGGTTGGGATCGCCGTGACTGCCCGTTTGTCATTGGTGTCCTCGGTTGGGATCGCCGTGACTGCACACTTATAACTATACACTTATTGCTACAAAGGGCTCGTTGTCGGTGTCCGCGGTTGAGATCGCCGCGACTGCCCATTTGTCCTCGGTGTCCTCGGTTGGGATCGCCGTGACTGCTCATTTATAACTACACTTATTTCTACAAAGGGCTCATCATCAGTGTCCGCGGTTGGGATCACCGCGATTGCCCGTTCATCATCGGTGTCCTCGGTTGGGATCACCGTGACTACGCACTTATAACTAATGAAGGTAAGTCGAGAATCCCTATGCAAACTTGGACAGGTCACATTTTAACACCCTGTGTGGGTGTGAACACTCATGTGGATTTTGTGTATTCTCCTGGAATCCTCAGAGAGGCCCAGAACTTGTGACACACCACAAGGTAATTCAAACACAGCCTCAGATTGCCTCTGCGGGGGTCTCGAACTTCCCCCTTAACCTACGGTACATACAGTATGTACAAGCCCTAAACTTAAAACTAATAAGGGCTCGTCGTCGGTGTCCGCAGTTGGGATCGCTGCGCCTGCCCATCCATCATCGGTGTCCACGGTTGGGATCGCCATGACTGTGCGCTTATGAGCTGCAGTACATATGTATATACAGACCCTAGACATATTATGTCCTGTGGGGTCAACAGCCGAGACGTCAGGTCTGCACCCACATTACCACTGCCCTCTCTCTCACATGACTCAGAGATTATGGAGGTGGATTCAAACAGCGCAGGAAGGAAACGTTCCTGAATGGTGGTATATTGACACGCATTGCAGCTGTGCACGAAACTATCTATTTCCTGACCCATTCCCGGCCAGAAAAAGTCAGCACGGATACAGCCTTGGGTTTTCTTTTTGCCCATATGACCTCCTGACCCTGAACAATGACCCCAGTCTAATACTGCTTGGCTGTACTTCACGGGAATGACGAACTGCAGTCGAACCTCGCCCTCGGGAGTTCGTGACTCACGGTAGAGCCGTCCTTGTTTGCGAAGGAACCTGGCTCGTCCACCCCGTGAATACTTGGTCACTTTACCCTTTTGTTTCTTCTGCACAACAGCAAGGGTCGGGTTAGAGTGTTGTTCTTGGACAACATCTTGACTACAAATCAGATCTTGCGGCAATGCAATGGCCGCCGGGGCGACATGGTTTGGAACCTTGGCCATGGCTTGTGTTACTGCAGCTGAAGTCTGAGTAGCGCCATCTACGGTGCAACTATACTTGGCACCTGGTATGTTACCTATAATGAGGTCAAACATAGGTTCTTGCATGACAACTGCAACTGTTTAACCTGTGTAAAAGGGAGATGCTACCTGGATATGTGAACAATCTCACTGATCCGTCAATAAGCAGAGCTTCGACCTGTCTGCCTGTATATTCTTCAGGATGAACAAGACTCTGCCTGACAGTGCAACCTGGGGAACCATTCTCTCAGGACATTAACAGAAACACCTCCCACAAACCGTGGCTGAACAAGGAAGGCACTGTTACCTGTGAGAGGGCCTGTGGAGGAAGCGGTCCACCATTGATAAGGCTGCATGGCACACAACTGTTCAGACGTGACATGACTAGATGCCTTAGGGGTCGTACATGAACTAGGTGCATGAGGAGTCGTACTTTGACTAGGTGCGCGAGGAATCTTACTCACCATCTGGGGAGCAGGAGCACTGAAGTCCTGTGGAGGAGAGTTCACCATCTGAAGGGAACTAGTGAAGTGTGAAGGAGGACCTATGCTGGTGGGGACGGCACCATCGTGCGCCTCTTGGGGAATGAAGGCTGCATTTGCCTCCTACCTCCGATACACTGGGGCTGGTGTTGAAAAGGTTTGTCCAGCTTGTCGATTGCGTGGCTGATACTGCTGCTGCTTAGGGTACTGCTGCTGGTTAGGGTACTTATTGTACCTCTTCCAGTCAGGTTTCTGTGTATTCTGCCCCTGGTCGTTCTGTGATATGCCTGAACCATGACCATTATTCAGAGAATGGCGTTGATGCTGGGGTTCAGTCTGAGATTGCTTCCCAGACTTGGCAGCATCTGACCTGTTCCAAGACTGCTGCTTACGAGTTTCGTACCCGTACGCAGTAAAGAATGCATCAGCCGTTTCCACCATTTGGTTTGCATCTTTTACTTTGCACATCTTGAGCTGGACCATAAGCTCTGCAGACCACGACTTCTCCAGCTGCATGCACAGCACAGGGTCGATTATTCCCACTCGCGTGCTAGGAGTCTCATCCTTCTCCATCCACTCGTCTAAATATGCCGTAAGACGGTCAAGGAACTGAACAACTGTCCCCTTTTCCTGGAGATGCGCCTTCATGAACTGATTCCTAGCGTCATCAACGGTAAGACCGTACGCTTTGATAAGTGCCGTCTTCATCATCTCGTACGTGAGATTATCTCCGCGAATTCTGTGGAGAATGTCGAGGGCAGGGCTCTCAAACAGGCTAAGGAACCGAAGCTGCTTAGCTGCCTCATCCAGATCGTACAGCTGTGCCATGTCTTCGAAACCAGCTATGAATGGCTCGATTCGCTCGCCTTCCTTGTACGACGGAAGCTTGATACGTGGAGTTGCTAGAACAGGTGCTGGGAGAGCACTCGTGGAGCTTGGGTTGGCTGCACCCGATGTGCCTGAAACCAAGGAGTCTCGCTTGAGCTTCAGCACTTCAAGCTCGTGTTTGTCACGTGCCTCGCGCTCAGCACGCTCGTGTTCACGTTCTCTTACACGTTCCTCGCGCTCACGTTCTTTTTCACGTTCCTCACGCTCTCGCTGTTCTTGCTTGTGTTCGTGTTGAATTTTCCGCTCTTCACGGGCGGCATTCTCGCGATGCTGCTCATAATTGCAGAGCGACAGGACATAATCTTTAATTTCCTGGGGGTTAGTAAGCCCCATATCCTTGGCTTCCTGTAGGTATGTACTTGTTTCCATGATGCTCATATTGAGAGTAAATAAAGACTGAGACTGATATGCTGGCTGGTGTGCAGCAGTCTACCTAACTAGAAGTGAGTGAGTGATTTCGGTAATAATTTCAACCTAGGAGTTTATATCCTGAAATGAGGTCGCCAGATGTCAGGGGGGAAATAAGATTATACTTTATATAATTAATTGATGTGAAGCCAGATGTCACGAGGGAAATGAAAAAAAACTTCTGGTCGATTATCACAAGAGAATCGACTCGTGAAATCAAGTAGCGATTTTACTTTTATGCTGGCTTACTTCACCAATTCTCTAGAGTCGAGAATTTTATAAACTTTCCCAACAGTACACAGCAGAGACTAAACGTTCAAGAAGGGTGTATTACTGTACTGTTGGCCTCTGAGAAAGTTAGTTCACCCCTTAACATTCATAAATTAATAATAGTAATAACGATAATAAGCAGGAACTTGCTGGTGTGAACTCCTAGCTGGCACAACGGATTTAAGAATTAATGCCAAGAGCTGGCCTAAATACAGTCGTGATTAATATAAGGAGTTGTGCTAACTTGGAGTAGCGAAAGTGTGCTAAATGTGGGTAAATTAAACACAACTCTTATATTTAACAAAGCTCAAGAAAACGAACTGTAAATTTATTAATTACATGAAAATAAATTTACGTTACATGGATCTATGCATAATCAAAGAAAGAGAAATGCACTCACTCAAGCACTCAAACAAATAGGTAAATAAAGCACTGAGTTAAATAACCTTAAGCCTAGGAAAAACAAAAGAAATTCTAGTCATTGGAGATGAGACCGTCGCTGTTATAGTCGATCACCAGGTTGGTGGGAGATTCGAGAAAACGCCGATACTGCAGGATGTTCGAGATCACTGGGAGGAAATCTATCCGCGTTAGGTATCGCAAACCCACTCTCTGTGACTGCTAAGGGACGACTAACTTGATGCTTGATCTTCCTAGAGGCATCGTGTGAAACGGGCGTGGCCAACTAACGGCCAGGAAGGCAAGTGCAAAGAAACGACAATTCAGAAACTATCGCTCAGAGGAATGCACTGTCTGTACATAAAGACAGTCACTCGCGAGAGAATGATGAAAGTTTTGACCACTTGATGCAAATATAAGTACAGAAGCAGACGGTTGAGAGAATGAGCGAAGTTCTATGGATTTCAGAATTGTTCAATCGTTCCCGCAAAATCAGTCACTGTCACGATTTACGATACACAGTTTCACGATGTAGGAAATTCGTGACATACCTGACCAGCTCGCAACAGGAAGTAAAAGAGTTTACACTTTTGTACCGTGGGAAGCTGACACATACTGTATATACATACACACACACACACACACACATACAGTGTTCTAGAATGATCTACGGCATGTATAATCCACGTGACAAGGATGGAGGGAGGAAGGAGGGGTTAGGAGACAGAAGAATCACGAAACAGCTCTCGCCTCAGTACTGCTCGTGTGATATACTCCCTTGAAGAAAATATAACTGCAATCAACTACAACTCATCTTTAAATCCTCCCATCGTTGACCACAAGTGAACTAAGGTTTTCTTTACAACATATTCTTCTCCACAACAAAGTCTAGACCTACAACCGTCTTCGGGCACGGCTACAACATTTGGTGAACAGCGGTAGGGATCCGACAAACCACGTTGCAAGATTTGGTTTGCGGCGGTAACTACGAACCCACTACGCCTCACGAATTTTTACGACGCTCATCTGAACCGCTACAACGGTAAACAACAACATTCGGTAAACAACGGTAAACTACAATCAAAGCAAAATACTACGATTCTGTTACGTACCCAAGATTAGCTACAAGTTCACAGCGAACTACAGTTATACAACAAACGAGAAACAAGCCGACTCACAATTCACAACCCCACCTTCAATCACAACCCCACCCTCTCTCACAACCTTACAACCCCCACCTTCTCTCTCCAGCCACCCTCCGTCTCGCTGATAGAGAGGTGACGAGGTTAAGTCGAGACTGCAAAAACCACCAGGCACCGCACACCCCAGCCCCTCACTCACCACTGCTACTCACCACTGTTACTCAGTACTAATACTCATTTACCTCCTACAGTGAATGAGGTCGACGTTGTTCGGTTAGGTGAGGTTCGAGAATTTCTTCAATCAACCCTAACTTGAGAATTCCTTCAATCAACCTTAACTTGAGATTTCCTTCAGTCAACCCTGACTTGAGATTTCCTTCAGTCAACCCACACTTGAGATTTTATTCAATCATCCCTGATCGATCAACAAGCGAGTAAACAGTAAGAAGCGAGTAAACAGTAATAAAGTTCATAAGCAAGCGATACGGTAACCAAGATCAGCTTCAGTTCTACAGTTGATTCTACGTTATCAAGTTACAAAACAAACAATTCTCCAGTTTTTACGACGAACCAGCAAACTACAATTATCAAGATTGCTACGCAACAAGGACATAAAGCTAGACTCACAACTCCCACCCCACAACTCACAAACCCCCACTAAACCCCACTCTCTCTCTCCCCAGCCACCCTCCAAGGCGGGGAAGCAAACCAGAGCTCTCACTCACCACTCATCTTACTCATCATTACTCAACATTACTCATCGTTAATCAGTTACCCACCAAAGCTGCCAGAGTGAGAAGTCGCTGTCCTAAAGTTTTGATGAGACAACATTTCACGTCAATCAACCCGTGGCTGACAACAGCACTCACCACTACTCACACCATTCCCACCACGGTAAAAAAAAAATAGTGAGTTAACACAGTTGCTTCATTTATACAAGTAACAGTGATAGACAAAACCTTCTGCACAAACATATAAAACGTGTTTTATATTTACAACTTACATACAAATACCTACGTCAGCTAACTACATTATCTCAATCACAAAATGCTTGTGCTAGCAATAACAATTACATACTGTATACTGTATATTCATTCATTTACTATACCATTAATTTCTTCCCAACGAGTGATACCATTTATTCATACATAGAATACATGATTCATTATTAGAAATAAGCAACAATGAATCTTCAAGTGATAATAAAACATATCACATTAACCCAGCGAACGATTAAAAGAAAAGTAATAATCAGTTATTAATTAAAAACCATCTAGTGTGCCCAGACAAATTAAATTACAAAGCACGAAAAGAACAGAAAAAACAAAATGGCAACCACGAATGACGTTAGCAAGAATGGACATCATCTTTCATACAACTGTGATGACAAAGACTTTCACACAATGCTGACACATACTGTACACTACCTAACACAGATACAAACGAACAAGTGAGTATATAATTATAGTGAATGTTGTATATAATGCATATATTTTTATATAAAATAACAAAATATGTGGTTATATAATATCATCATACAATACATAAACTTAGTCTTAAAAGGGGTCTCAACGATTAGCCAGCAATTATACAACCTCGGACACCACCGAAAAAAAAAAAAATTTAATGATGAAATTATGATTGCACAACAAACAAGCAAAAGTAGGTGCAACTGTTACTATATACATGTATATGTATATGTATATGTATGAACTTTTTCTATAAGTGAAACAACGAACGAAGCTATTGTTCTCCAAGAGCCAGTTGCAAGGAACATCATCACTGCCAACGACCGCAGCATGACTGCATTAGCTACGATGAGGGGACTGATAATCCATGCTGTGTAATGTTACTATAGCAAGTGTTACAGATGACTTATTCATAATACAGATGATTGCTGTACCATGCTACTGTGTTAATAATACGAGAATTGCAATTATATGCATATGCACATATCTATGTCCCAACTTATAATGTATCATACAATGTAATTGTACAATACTACAATACTACTGCAGTTACTACAGTTCCTATAATATTAGTGCAGTTATTGCAATACTGCTTCAGTTACTAGAATTTCTAGATTATTAGTGCAATTACAATATTGCTGCAATTACCACAATATTAACTACAAACGCTACCATTAATATAATTATGTAAATTACAATATTACTTCAATTAAATAATACAATTATGTAATAATTATATTCATACGACGTAACTACAAGGTTCCTACAATTATATTGTTACCAGAATTATGAATTTCACTTACTCAATATACAAGTTGAGTGTAATATTAGGCATGAATGTATTAATTACATTCATACGATGTAATTACAATGTTCCTTCAATTCTGTTGTTACCAGAATTATGTATTTCACTTACTCATCGTACAAGTTGAGCGTAATATTAGGCATTACTCAGAGCATAGCACCATGTGTTTTGTAATGACCTATTATTTTTACCATTGCATGAGTATACTGTATGTGTATGTCTGTTGTATATGCATATTTGTGCTATTGTATTACTACAATATGTTATAGAATGATCAGTTTTACTACATAATAGCTAGTATCATACATATTCATACGATGTAATGACTTAGTAACAATACTGTTATGCTACGTATTTGTGTATCGGTTTCTCGCCCCTCAAATATGCAGATTACAGCGGGTTCCTATTCTAGACCGGGTCGGCAATTATAAGGAAAGGACTGGACACAAAAACAAGGCTTTGACTGTTACACACATGTACTCCAAATATGTTCAGAGAAGCAATGATACATCAATAAATACAACAGATGTTGGGTTGGCCGGGAATGATGATGATGATAATGAAATTCGCCACACGGGTGTGATGATGATAAGTGAAATTTCATAACTTTCATAGTTAACACAAGGTTTTACTTGATTGGAGATCTGTCGCTGTACCGGCTTAGGGAAAGTATGGTAATATTTATTATGGCACATAAAATACACTTATGATTCAGGACACAGGAATGAATTTACTACAATTTCCCAATCTCGTATAACACTGAACGGCACTGATATACGAATTACATTAACACCTGTGTCAACAGACACTCACCTGGCCGGAAGGCCATCTCGAATAGAGTCTGCCGCGCAGCGATCACTGAAGGGAGGACTGCAGTATTCTAGCGGGACATTTGGAGATGGCTAGACATACCATAACTAATGTGCCTGGACACTGGGGCGGTTGGTGGTTTAATACGCAAGAGGGAGGCACGATTGGAATAATATCCTTTCCTTCTGTTAGTCACTGTGGTGTTTCACTCACGCGGCTGTGCACTAAGGAGGGAGAATTTTAATAAACAAGGGAATGGCACGATCAACATAATATTATTGTTCTGTTGACCACTGTGGTGTTCCGTTCACTGAGCGGTGCACGGGACTCCACTCAGGATATAAATTAGGTCAAAGTTACTATTGGGCTCGTCCAGTCTTTCACTCTGGGCTCCTGGTCACGTTACCACTAGAATATACTATAAGGAATCACTCGCATGGTATAAACTAATGTACACATATATCTGGGTCTAGAAGGCACCCACGCAGGTAAAGTCCACTCGTTTCACTATCACTGGTGGGGCACAGGTTGATTCCTCCGTCCGGAGGAAGGACAGAGTGATCCGCCCCTGGGCGGGGCCCCACACGTAGTCGTGGGGGTAAGGGCTCGGCCCGAAGGGAGCCAGGAGACCGGCCTGACGTCGAGTCTAAGGAGAGACTAGGAAAGGTCCCCCCCACAGGTAAGTCGTGCCCTGGTGTTCGGGGCAACTCCCGGGGTGACTGAGGACCCAGGGTACTGGAACCCGTTGGTCCGGCTGAAGGGCGGTGTCACTGTCAGGGTTGTCACACGGGAACCTCGGGCCGTGGGAGTAGTGGACAGGGCCCGACGTCGGCTGCTGGGGCTCCGCTTCGGCTGCTGTTCACACTGGTGGAGTTGCAGGGAACCAAGGCCTTGCCAGGGCTCAGGATAAGGGTCCACTCTGGCTGCAGGATCTCCTGTGGGAAAGAAGCGGACTGTGGGCTGCTCTACCTCCGGCCTGACGTGACTAGTGGCCGACGTCTTAGTGGCACAGGGGACTACAGCTTTAGTGAGGCTAGTAGCCTGCTCTACCTCTGGCCTGACGTGACTAGTGGCCAACGTCGTAGTGGCATAGGGAACTACAGCTCCAGGGCAGCTAGAGGCCTGCTCTACCTCTGGCCTGACGTGACTAGTGGCTGACGTCGTAATGGCACAGGGGGTTGTGGCTCTGGTGTGGCTAATGGCCCATACCATGGAGCTAAGAGGACTAGTAGCAGAGGGACAGACTATGGCCGATCCTGCCTCATACCCAGCATGGCTTGTGGCCAGTACTGCGGCGCTACTCTGGGGGAAACAACTATAGGAGTCAGACGACTTATGGCCGGTCCTATCCTGCAGCGGGGATGCAACTGGGGAACGGACTATGGTTGGTTCTGCCCCATACCCGGTATTACTGTGGCCGATACCGCGGAATTGCGTAGTGTTGTAAACTCCACCCCTCACCTTGTGAGTGGATTTTTTT
>JAGKTI010042525.1:0-10096 GCA_018397915.1 Birgus latro
GATGATGATGATGATAATGATGATGATGATGATGATGATTGTTGTTGTTGTTTGTTGTTTTGTTGTTATTTTTAGTTATTATTATTACTCTTACTTATTAAATGTATATACCCGTACAGAAATATCCGTGAATATTCCATCATTACTTAGTTTCGGCTTCGTTGTTGCCAGTGCGTTAGTGCTTAAGACTCCTATGTTACCCCTTAGGATACGATACAGGCTTCACAGACCTATTTGGATCCCTGCTTCACTTTAAAATCAAACCAGCTCATAACCACCCTTACGATGGCTGTTTCGGTCGGCATGAGTGACTGCCTTGAGACAAAGAAGTGTTTCGTCATCAGCCATTCCTTGCCTCCTGATAATGCCAAAATACATTATCCATTGAGACAACTTGTACGCTATGCCCTAAAATTTAACCAGATTTGATCCCTGTTTTGAATCGCACACCCCTCTTCTGCCTGACCTCTCCCAGCCATCCAACCCCTATCTCAGTCTCTTACTGCTCTCTACCCAGCCACACTCCAAGCCTCATGCCGCAGCGTGACATGCTGACAGCCCAAAAAGGATCACCCTAGATACACGCAGCATAGAAGCGATTGGAACATCTCTTTTGTCCAGACTATACATGCCTGCTAACTTTGCACCCTTCTCTTAATCTGCTATCAGTATTTATACACCAGTGAAAAGATCAGTTGATTACTGATGACACAATTGCCAGGGTATTTGCAAGCGGACACCAAGGACATCATTGAAACCATAAAGACATGGTAACTCAGTGTAAAAAAAAATAAAAAATAAAATGTTAGAACTTTCTGATGGAATCTGGATGTGATCAAATCATTCTGTCTTCATGTCTGTCTAAGATCTTATAATTCTCTTCTGTGTTTGTTGCATCAGATAGGGTTGTGTGCGTAGGCATTCATTTCCAACATTTAAGGTGTGGGTGATTAGCCTCACTCTTCCCTGAGTGGCATTATATGGGCAACAAACCCCAATGACTCCACAGGTGGAAACCATTATAAACTTCATCTAGTTGAAGCGCCTTAATCGACTAGACCGCCTGGCGTCCACTTGCTTATACAGTTACCACCAAACATATTGAGAGGGTTCCTGGACTGTCACTCACTTGAGAGTCACTTAAAAGTTGCACTGAAAGTGGAACTATTAAGGAGCGCATGTGGACTTCCTTGTGTGGACAGGATAAGAACTGCCGACTTTTACTGCAGAGGTGGAGTAGGGAAGTCGTCTGATGAACGGGTAGAAGAGAGTATAATAAGTTGGTGAGGTATGGTCACACGTAGAGCATGAATGTAAACGCGGTAGTCAATGTTAATGAGTTTCAGAGAAGGAGGAGGAATGGAAAGCTTAGTGGATGGATAAATGTATGAGAATGTGTGAGTAAGCAAGGCGTGGGAGCAGAGGAAACAAAGGAAATTACTGAGGACACAAACGGAATGTGAAATATGTTCAGTATAAAGATGCATATGATGACTCTCACAGGCATTCTGAGGTGCAGTTGTTTGTAAGGTAAGACTAAGAATTTCGGAACCTTGATTTATGACTGGGCATGTGGTTCATTTTCTACGGGGCACTTTTTAACAGCTATCCTGCTCTTGGGCTATCCTGTTCTTGTGTCTGGGTTTGTCTGATGAACTTTTCGTCTAGGTTGCATGACTTTGTGGTTCCAGATTTAGTTGACTTAGCTCCTCTTCAGTATGTCAAAGTCAAAGGTGTGTCAGATGGAAATATAGTCATGATCAATTGTTGTCAGATGGGGAAAGTCAAGGTCAAAATTCTTCACAATAATCAAGAGTAACAGAGGTACGCAATTTCCAAGGCCATTGATTCTCCAGCACATCTTCTGATCCCAGCTGTACTTCCTCCATCACTGACTATCTGACATACCTTTTCACCTTGCACAAAAAGTGTGATGAGGAAAATTAGTGATGAATCTGTGTTTTCACCAATACCAATGCACAAGTCATATCACAGCAAAGTACTGATGGAGTCACGGCCACTTATTGAGTTGTCATGTGTGGTAATGACACTAAATACTACGTTACGCTGGCACGGAAAAAAACATGCATCAGTCATTCCTGAATCATTAAGAAGTTTAAGAGGGAGTCCTAACGTTTGTAACTGTCCTTCCACCTCTCCAACCGCTAAAAGAAAGCCTACTCTGACTGGCAATCCAAGGCTGTTCCTTAGTACCAGTATGTCCTTAGTTTAGTCCCCAAGTCCTTTTGCTGATTAACAGTGTTGCTACTTTAATCTCCTCTAATTCTACCTTACAAGTGATCGATGTTGCTGGTGTACAAAGAAGGTTGACGTACCTAAGTATAAATCAATGACTACACATACTATGTACGTGACAAAACTGGGATATGACAGATTAATGAGATACACGCAAAGCTTATCAAATCCTGTAAGAATTGTGCTATGGGCTCTTTATAAAACATGTCAGACAGTGTAGGCTACATAAGGGACTGATCAGTCGAACAGGAAAAACTGCGATGTCCGTAAGTTGATATAAAAATGCTAGAAAAGAAATAAATAAAGCGTGGACAAGGAATCGTGGAGCAAATATCGTGACTTGTGAGTAACGTATTAGAAACAATGACTACAAAGGTGAGTCACCAGAATAACTACTAAATAATGAATGGAGTGTTGTAATGACCATAAAGTATGTATGACATTTGATGACCCGGAAAGATCACATAACAAGGTGTTCATATGGTAATTACCTAATGCTTTACTAACCTAATGTGTAGAAGAAAAAAACACCAAAATCTGTGGAGTTCTGTAATGGTTGTTGAGGTCTATTATCTAGCGTGGAATAGTAAAATCATTCCACTATTCCACATACCCTGGGAGCTGGAGGGGCAAGGTATTTGTATAGTAACTACATAACTCTTTGCTAATTCAGTGTGTGGAAGAAATAAAACCAAATACTGTGGAGCAATGTGATGGTTGTGGAGGTCTGCCTGGTGTGGAATAGCAACAGACACTCCAATATTTCACACAGCTGGGAAGGTGGAGTTGTCTAAGGCTAGGCAACCACAGACCAGAACAGTTACGTATGGGTGATCGACCTACATCCCTGTTGGCATTACTCATACTGCTCCCTATCTCTTGAGGATTTTATCTAATACACTCTATCTATCTATCTATAGCCCGACGGCCTAATCCCGCAAAGGGTGGCCGCAGACAAAACGCCTCCAAGTCGCTCTGTCACCCGCCATTTGACTGTCCTCCCCCCAACTCACTCCCCCCTCCCTCATATACCCCTCAACTCCGTCCCTCCACCTCATCCTCGGTCTCCCCTTCTTCCCCTCCACTTCACCCACATACACCCTCTTAGTCAGTCTTTCATTCTCCATTCTCTCCACATGTCCAAACCACCTCAGTGTATTTCTCCTATTTTTCTCAGTCACATCCACATCCACCCCACAACGTTCTTTCACTTCTTCATTCGTCAACCTGTCCCTCTCTGTCACTCCACATGCTCCTCTCAGGTAGCTCATTTCCACTGCTCTCGCTCTTGACTTGTTTTCCTCTAGCAAGGTCCACGCCTCGCTTCCATACGTCAGGGTAGGGATCACAATACTATCATGCAGTGACTTCTTAACTTGCATACTCACAAAGCTAATTATTTTCCATTCCGGTACGCGTTGTAGACCACAGGATCACTAGGTATTTTTTTTTTATAATGGTTCATAACTCTGTCTCTAAACACTTACCTCCCTGAATACTTGGCCCACCATACCAGACCCTGAGCCATCCTTCTGCTTGGTGCCAAACTCATTGTCATCTGGTCTCACATACCAGTACCTGAAGTTATTCTGTTGTTAATGCTCAATAGTCCATTGTTAATTTGCCAGGTGAAATGAGTCAAGTTTAGCTTCTATGATAGGTGTTTCGTATGTATGATTTGGAAAGAAAATTGTTTAACTCTGTACAAATGTTCAAAGTAGCAAGTCCTGTTTAAGGGTACTTGAAGGTGGGGAAGTGAATGGTTTAGTATCAGTATTGGTGAGACAGGGGCTTGCGATATGGCCAACGTTGTTCAATATGTGACTGTGAAATATTTCATCTTAAGAGAGTCCTGTCTCCTTGGTGACAAAAATACTCGGGTACCAAGCAAAGACCTTGGTGAGACCTATGTGGTTACGTATTACAAAGAGACCAGTGGACCACCAATGCGCACCGTGCACAAGAAATTATAAAGAAGAACAATGAAGGCCACTCACACACCACCCGCACCTTACAACCAGTCTAAGGCTCGAACATTTGACTTTGTTCAGTAACCTTGACCTTTAATAGAGTGTTCTCAAATTCGAATGATTTTATTCTTGCCTGACCCTCAAGCCTTCCATTATGCTTCGTCGGAGCAAAAATGTCCAAGTTTCCCTTGTCATGTGACCTTTACCTTTGACCTATTGTTCTAAATAGCAATAGGTCAACCCAATGGGTGACCATTAACCGTTCAACCACGTTTGGTCTAAATCACATCAAAACCGTATGATTTATTTCACTCACAGACACATAAAAGTCGTACTTTGCCCTTGCCTTATTACCACGACCATCGACCGATTGTTCACAAACTTCAAAATCTTCGTTCTTGTCTTACCTTGAACCCTCTCACCAAGATTGGTCTAAATTGCTTGAAAACTGATTAAATTGGTCTTCTAGGTAAATGTTTATCTTGCCCTGTGACCTTCATCTTTGACATTTAAAATCAGCTGAAAGTTGTTTGAGTTATTTTGGTCACACTCTTTCACTAAAACGTTATCCCATTCGCGATTTCAGCGCGCGAGCGTAAAAAGAAAATATGGAGCAAAGGTATGTTCTAGAACGACCCAGCGCAAGTATCTTGGTGCCCTTATGATGCCTTTAGTCACCTATCCACAATTTCTCATTGTATACGAGAAGGATGGTTATCACCTTCAAGGATGATTTAACCTTTTCCTACACTGATGTCTGATGCGCACTGATTTCTCGATCTGCTGCTTCCAGTCAGGTAAATCCTGACTGGCAAGTGTTACAGGATGGCAAATCCCGGTGAAAAACTGTATTAGTTCAATAATCGTCCTTCCGGCATAACTCACGGCCCCACGGCCCTGTATTTCATGGATTCCTTTCTCTCTGATCTTAGGTAGGAGGTATGCCTCGAATATCTTAACGATGTCACAGTCTACACGTCACATCATCAGGATGTTTGAAGCACACCTTCCAGTGACTATCAGCAGGACAAAAGTAGAACAGTCTTGCGGATGATAAGTTACCTCAAATCCCAAAACTGCTCTCAGTCCCAGTCGGGAATTGATCTTATTTTTCCAGTCAACAGCCCATTGCTTTACCACTTGATATGAAGTTAAAGGAAGAGACATAAGACACTTACAGTACTTCTAAAATATTTGTATCATTTAATGGTATGGCAATATTATGTATGTTAAAAGTATAATTAAAATTCTATGACTGTTATGTATGTTAAAAGTGTGGTCCAGACTAATTAAAATTCTTATAAGTTAGTTTCACGACTTGCAATAGCTCTAAATATGCAGGATGTCCAATTATACCTGTAACTAAATCTGTAAATACTGTACATTGTTTTTACCTTCTGAAAACAATGTAAATCGGAAATGAATCCAATACTAAATTCTTTAAACTAGTCTCCCAGTGTGACCTACTTGAAATTAATCCTTTCTGCGAGGAACTCAACAACATTATGCGTGGGTCCCCTGAAGGTGAGTCGTTTACCCCCAGGCGCCGTTGGGTCGTCCACCATCAGCGCTTCGTGGGACGGGTACGCCTGTGACGAGACCACCAGGCGAGGTCGGTGGGGGAACCTGGGATGGGATGGAACCTTTACTTTTCTCCGTTGTACTTTAGGGTTTCAAAGTGTAAGCAAGTAAGTTGTATTAAGAAACCGCAATATCTTTAAAATTTGGTAATCGTAGGTCTTTTATTAGGAGCAGGTATTACTTTAATCTTTTTACTCTTGTTTGGCCTAATAATCCTGTCTCCCCAACGTGAATGCTGAGATGTAAGAATATACTGACACTAGATTATGATGCTAGTCACAACGAGGTGCTATGAAAAGTATGTATAGTAGTGGAATTGTCTCCTTCTGCCACACAGCTACGTGAAAGAAGCTGCAAAAGGACAAATGCCTGGACCAAGAACAAAAACAGTATAACAAGGGGGTGTACTGTGTAAATAGGCTTGAGTCGGTCACTTAACAGTCTGAGGAAGTGAACTTTGCTTTTTAAAAACTGAGTGAATACCAAGCATTCAATTTACACAAAGTCTAAAAATAATAATAACTAGAGGCTCCCCAAGCGGGGAATAACACCCGCCGCGAGCCGATACATATCTAGCGCGGCTCGAAATATGACCTTGACCTTGACCTACTTTCACCAATTACAAACTCGTAGATTTTCATCCCTACTACACACCTGTAAAATTTTGTAATGATATCTTGAGTGGTTGCAAAGTTATCGTGGTAACAGACACACAGACCTTGACCTAATTTCAACAATGTTGAACTCATAGAAGATTTTCATTTCTACTGCACATCTGTTAAATTTTGTGATGACATCTTGAGCAGTTGCGAAATTATCGTGCTAACAGACACACAGACAAACTGAAAACAATACTTGCAAGATATTTTCATCCATACTACACACCTGAAAAATTTTGTAATGATATCGAGTGGTTACAAAGTTATCATGGTAACAGACACACAGACCTTGACCTACTTTCACCAGTTTCGAACTCGTGATCTATTTGTTTCCCTACTACACACGTGTAAAATTCTGTGATGATATCTTGAGTGTCTGCGAAGTTATCGTGCTAACAGACACACACACAGACAAACACTCAGACAAATTGAAGACAGTACCAGCTTCGCTATCGCAGCTGGTAATACTAATACTAACAATAATAATAATAATAATAGTAAAAATAATAATAATCTGGTGTTTTGTTTCTCAAAAGCTCCAGTTCCTCCTACGGAATTCACTAGCGTACGACTCTCATTTACACTGCTAATGTCACAAGAATACTGACATCATTCCCATACAGTACAGACTTCATCACAAAAGAAAGAAAAATAATCCACAGAGTTCAGGTGATCATAAAAGACAGGAAGAGAAGTTATCAGGGATGGGAGTTATCAGATAAACTTAATGTCTAATGTGAGAGAAATTATAAGAAAAAACAGTAATACGAGGTTGGATATCAAGAAGACAGAGATGAAAGGCAGTGGTGAGAGACAGTAGGAGTATGGGATATGGGAAAGACGTGTATACTGTTAATGAAAATGTCTTGGCAAGGAAATGGATGGGTACTGTAAGAGGTACTGAGAGGATGAAGCTGAGAATTATCTTCGCTCAGAGAAAAATGGGAATGTGAATATGCTCGTGTGTGTGTGTGTGTGCAAATGCTTCAACAGATAAGAAGAAAAGGAAAGTTAGGAAAGTTTGTGTATATATTGAACTCTCTCTCTCTCTCTCATTGTAAGGTATTGCAGTGTATAATATTGTGTTCATTAGTAAAATACTGTATTTTAATAGATGACGTATTATTTTATTTAGGTAATGTATTATTTTATTAGGTATTCTTATGCATAGGTAAACTTTCCCATTCTTTAGGTATGGTACAGATCACTTACATCACGAACTTTGAAGGGAAGAGCTGGGTGGTGGAGGCAAGAACCAGGCCTCTGTCAGCAGTCCAAGTGGCCACTCGCTTTGATATAGCAAATGAATCGCTGTACGGCAACGACGAGTAGATGCTTACTCTGAAAACGTTAAATATATATAATCAAAAAAAGCTCATTTCGTATTAACAGCAACAGTAACAACAACATCGACAATAAAGATGATAATGATGATGATTTCGAGGGAATGTTTATAATCAACATTAATGATTGTTTGTCATTATCCTGACCATTTTTCCAACCTAAAGATAAAGTGAGATACACTCCAGAACACAACGAGAGAAAAACCACGACGTAGGGAGAACTCTCAATAGCATGCGCAGTGAAATTGTCCGGACATTCATCTACATTTCACAGAAATGCCGCAGAATCCGTCAAGTTAGAAAGGTTTGCCAGAATTACATCATGAGTTCATTTGTATATATTTCATCATACGTATTCGTTCCCCTGTCACATCCATAGTATCAACCAATTCCATACCTTTATTTCTGCAATCATTCTCTCCATAATCCATACCACTTGAACACATTTACCCTTACTTTGTTATTATACCAGCCGCCAGGAACTTGTCTTGTAAACCCCGCCCCCTTCCTGAAGTCGAAGCCACGTCGATAGCCTGCTACTTTCTGGGCAGTGCGTGAGGGGGCAGGGCTTAAGAGACAAGTTGCCTGGCAGTGGGTATAATCACTATCTTCTCATCTACATCATTTCTTACCCTAACCACCAAACACAGCACACACATTCCTCATTTATGTTTTTAATGCTCTTACGTATGACCTCTCATGCAAAGCAAAATTCTCTCGCCTACATGTTAATCTGAACACTGCAGCAGCACACGTCCATGCACTCCTCTTATACTCTACACACCCAGGCCTCCAATTTGGTAGCAAGCTTTTCATAGCATCGGTCACCATCTTTCCAGTAACATTCCACATTCTACTCCCATTCTACATTTACCTTGTTTTTCCAGTACTGCACAGACGTTCTTAAGCTGCCTCACCTACTGAAGTCGTGGTATTCCTGTCATCATCATCATCATCATCATTCCAGTTTTATCTTATCAGAAATGTAGGAACCAGAGGCTAGGTTAATTAGTCCTGGCATTTTCCTTTAAGTTACTGTAGTCCTTTTACCTTCACATGGTCAAGAGTTTTCTTTTATAGCTTATTTCACACTTGATCAGTAGCAGAATAACACCATACGAAGGCTCTACATCCATTCCAGAGCCCTTCCTCGTGACTAGTATCATATTCTAGCATTATCCTGTTACTATATTATAGAGTTCAAGATTGAGAGCTGGCAAGATTAGGTCGTCAGAGTAAACAGAGTATAGTTGCAAATCCCTGAGTGGCATGTAAGCAATTTTTCATTCTTTCATCATCTAATCTAGTGTTGCCTCATGAGAAGCGTAGGAGCCCGGGGCTGGGCAAGTTGGTTCTGACACTTAAGATGAGAGTGACCAGCTTCACTCATCCCTGAGTAACATTACTTCGGTAATAAACCCCAACCACCCCTTGGGCATAAATCTGCACCGGCTCAGTCCAACTGGAGCGCCTTAATTGCCCACTAAACCACCAGGCGCCATAATTTGGTTATATGATTACCACCCAGAGCAGTAAATGGTTTCCTGGTGTACAGGAAACAATTAGGCTTATCACTCAGTGTAGAGTCACCCGTCGACAGAAGGAAGAGGAAAGAATAAAGGAAAGAAAGACATATAAACCCTAATAACTCCTCTAATGTAAGCCTTTATATACAAGTACCACATGCAGTTGGAGCGGCCAGACCCACCAAACCATCAAGCATCTTTTTATGGAATATGGCTACCACCCAGCATAGTAGGTAGTACTGTGGGCTATAGGAAATTATTTGGCTCGCTAGTCACTTTGGGTCATAATGGGTTTCGCAGGCTTGGTCACTTATTCCTCAGTGATTTGTTGTACTCCTTACACCTCACTATTCCCTCACATGTTATCGATGTAACCAATGTCGATATTAAAATGACATAAATAGCATATGAGAGAATGTTGAGTGTCATTGTCTATAATAAATCGCAAAAAGGAGCTACAGAGCCCTATAATGTAACTGTTAATACATAGCTGAGAGTCATTTGAAAGCAACACTGTATTATGAATGTGGATGATCTTTGGCAACTTTTTTAGAGCCCGATGCATAGCTATATATTTATCAGTTTCACTTGTATTAGTCCCGCTTAAAAATATATAGCGAAGTTATTTGCGCTTTCATTTTATTATTACACAGTTATTGTGCATCTCGGTGGTTATCTAGCTAATTTGTCACTGCTTGCTTGAGTTTCCAGTTTCGCGTAATTTAGCGGGAATGCTAGGTGTGCAGAAAATTCATGGAGGC
>JAGKTI010042526.1:0-10096 GCA_018397915.1 Birgus latro
TCCCTCTCGCCCCCTCCACCTCACTCACATACACTCTCCTCGTCAGTCTTTCACTCCCCATCCTCTCCACACGCCCAAACCGCCTTAACGAGTTTCTCCTAACGCTTCCTATCACGTCCTCAACTACACTACAACGCTCCTTCACTTCCTCATTTGTTAGTCTGTCTCTCCATGTGACTCCACATGCTCCTCTCAAATAACTCATATCCACTGCTCTCACTCTTGACTTCTGTCCTTCCAACAGGGTCCAAGCTTCACTTCCATATGTTAGAGTTGGTATCACAATACTGTCATGTAACAACCTTTTCACTTCCATGCTCACCTCCCTGTTTCTTATCACTGCTTTCAACGAACCAGCAGCATTCATTCCCTGCTGCACCCTTTCAAGCACTTCACCCTTCAGACTTCCATCCTTACTCATCACACTACCCAAGTACTTAAATGCACTCACATTCTCCATATCCTCCCCATCCAATCTGACTGTACATTCACTGTCTTCACTTCTCTCGAAGACCATCACTTTACTCTTCCCTACATTCACAATTAGATTCCGTTTCTTACACACTCTCCCAAACTCATCTACTAAGCCTTGCAGCTCCCCTTCGTCTTCACTTAACAACACAGTATTATCTGCAAACAACAGTACAGGGAGTTTCCAAACACTGCGCTCTCTCACTAGGGCCGCTCCAACATCCACTGACCGACCTTGTATCTCTTTTATAACCCCATCCATGTACCGAGTCGCAACCTTAAAATTTCCTAGAGTCGGAGTCGGAATCGGAATTTTTAAAATCCGACTCCACACCCCTGGGTATATGGATCACAATCACCATAAATGCTATAACCACAACCATTCCGATCATCACAGTTCATTGTATACAGCACTAATCTCTACAACTACCATCACAACGATCACAACTAAATACAGTATGATCATGTCACTTACACAGGTAAGGCTAATCATATTCAACTCACATAATCATTACCAAATGTCTATGACCATCACAACCACCAGCTGTATAAATTATAACCATCCGAAAAACTAGCCACAAATATCATTCCCATCACAAACAACTACCACCATCACCTCTATAAATACCACCATCACCAACAAACCCACCAGCACAACTAACACAACCACAACTATCACCACCACAACTATCACCACCACAACTATCACATCTATCACCACTATCACAACCACAGTCACCATCATCACCCCAGTTAATACCATCACTACCACAACTACCACCATCATCGCTACCACAATTTCTTCCTTCATCACCACATCAACCCCCACCAGAACTATAGCTACCACCGTCACCATCACAATAACTGCTAATATCACTATCACCAGAAATATTTTCATCACCCCAGCAACCACCCCCTCCACAGCAATCAACCACCACCAACTATCACCACCACCATAACCAAAACTACCAACATGACCACAAATACTGCTACCATCACAAGATAGTAAATTCATTTTAGAGGAAATTAGGAAAGCGTCACAGTCCAGCTTAGCAGTCATTGTAGGGGATCGTAATTTGCCAAGGATAGATTGGCCAGATCAGACAGGGGATGCAGAGGAATATCTAGAGGTAGTACAGAATAATTTCCTCTATCAGAACATCAAGAAGCCCACTAAAGGTATTAATATACTAGATTTGGTTTTATTTAATAGAGAAAACGTCATTAGTGATTTAAAAGTTAGCGGATGACTAGGTAACAGTGATCATGACGAAATTAAGTTTATTTTGGATGTCTCCTCTACTGAAAACCTCTCGACCGTTCCTAATTTTCGTCTAGGAGATTCTGATGGCTTTAGAGCTTATTTCAGAACAAAAATCCATGGACAGACTGGTTGACTGGTTGCCTGAAGGTCACTGGGGAAGCTCAAGTCATAGGTGAGGGACAAGAAATGAGTGGAAGTGTGCATCTGGTCACTGAGGTAACTCGCATCAAACGTGAGGGACAGGATATGGGTGGAAGTGTGGTTCGGGTAACGGAGATTAACTCAGGTCCGGTACCGAGCAGTCGTTCGGTCAGTGAGAAATATAAGTTAGAATATCTAATACACAGAGACCAAGGTAGATATATCCCTTCAAATGCGTTTAGAACGAATAGTTCAGAACAGAGATGGTTCAACAACAAATTAAAATCTTTCGTAGGCCAAAGGAAAGGAAGGGATGGAAAAATAAAAACAGGAAAGGAACACTTACGTAACCTCTATGAAATGTTGAACAGGAAAATAAAGAGGAAGATACAGAAACCGAGGTGTGGTTATGAAATTAAGATTCCTCGAGAATCAAAAGAAAACTCTAAGGGTTTTTACCAAATACTCTTATACTGTACGAATAATTAAGATGGAATAAAACTCCTCAGGCCAAAAGCAGGTAACACCACCATTGAAGATAGTGAAGATAAAGAGAAATGTGTTCTCTCCTAAATAATTAGTTCATATCAATATTTGCCAAGGAAAATCTACAGCTGGACCCTCAAGCAAAAAATTTTCCCCACGATAATATGAATAATATTCGTAGTAAAATAACCATTGCTAACGTCCGACGATATAATCACATGCAAAAATTATAAAGGAAACGAAGGAAAAATAATGTCAGCCTCTCATACCGATATTTAAGTATTCTTTAAGTTAGGACAGGTCCCAGAAGCGAGGAAAACTGCAAATGTAGTACCTAGTATTATAAAGGGTGATAAATCAGCTGCGTCGAATTATCACCCGATAAGCCGAATGTCAATAATAATAAAAATGTTAGTCTGTTTTAGCAAACAAAATTAGAGAACAGTAAGCAAAATTTAGTCTCATAAATGGAAGTCAACACGGATTTATGCAGGGACGATCCTGCCTCACGAATTTATCATTCTTCTCGGAGGTTATCGAGGCGATAGATAGCGATGAAGCTTACGATGTTATACAGTATATCAGGACTTTGGTAAAGCTTTTGATAGGGTCTCACATGAAAGGTTAGGTAGGAAGATTCGAACACATGGTATAGACGGTGATCTCTTGGTATCGATAAAATCTTGACTGAGGGGACGAAAACAAAGTTTAAACAGATTTTACTAAGTCGGATTGTAGATTACTGACTAACGGTGAACCACAGGGATCAAAGCTCTGTTCCTTATTATTTATTATATAAATGAGCTAAACTTAGGAATCACTAACAGTATTAGCAGATTTGCCGATGGCACAAAAATATGGCATATCATTAACTCAGCTGACGACTGTGTTATCCTACAGAAGGACTTCGATATATTGTGCAAATGGTGTAAAAATTGACAAATGGAATTTAATGTGTTAATGTGTAGAGTAGTAAATTACTTAACGTTGGGAAACCACTGAGGATATTAAATACAGCTGAGATAATAAAGAAATTAATAAATCGGAATGCGAGAAAGATCTAGAAGTCATAATTAATAAAAACCTCAAACCAAGATAACAGTGCTTTAATGCGAGAAATAAAGTAAATAGGGTCTAAGGAATTATTTTGCGAAGCATGAGCAATAGGATGTCTAAAGTAATACTACATCTTTACCTAGCTTTAGTAAGGCCACATTTAGACTATGCTGTGCAATTTTGGTGTTCGTACTATAGGATGGATTTAAATTTGTTAGAAAATGTACAAAAAAGAGTGACAAAAAATAATATATGATGTTCTGAACCTTTCATATGAAGACAGACTGAAAAGGCTAAATTTGCACTCATCTGATAGGTGTAGAGTAGTGGGAGACCTAACTGGGGTGTTTAAGAGGATAAAAGGAATAAATAAGGGTGATATTAGCAAGGTACTTGAAGTAAGCATACATGATAGAGCTTGATGTCATGGTTTTGAACTAGAAAAATTTCGTGTTAGTAAGGAAATAGGAGGACATTGTTGTGGACGAAGTAAATAAGCTGCCTACTGATTTATTTGCTGGCCCTTCCATTGATAGATTTAAACATAGGCTAGATAAGAATATGACATGTAAGAGTTGGATATGAAAAAAAAAAATCTTACAGATTAATTCATTTTGTTTTTCAGGTTTCACCACGACAATTTCTTTTCTCCTTTCACACTTTCTTAGAAAATGTCTGCACTAGTGTTTCATTACTACGTGATGCTCGTTCTTACTTTTCTTGTCTGTTTTGGCTTGAGGTTTCGTGGGTTAGTAAGAGCCTTGTTCTTTGCTCTCCTTGTCTTATTCTATTACTGTAAACTCTCAATTATCTGTCATCACAATATCTGACCCAATGCAATATCCAGCACTGCTGGCTTGCTCTCTTAAAGCAATATCCGGTGAAATTATACAACATCCGGCGCCGAAATGGGACGTAACCGGCAGTTCTATGCAATATTCGGCATTCAGGTGTATCAACTGGCTCATAAGTTGTAGCCAGCTGGTGCTGTATCACTGTACTGTATCATTATTTTATTGTATCTTATGCTCAGTTTTCATCTTTTACTTATGGGAAAGGTTTTAGGATAGAGAATTGAGACAGACAGTAACACATGATCCGGCTCGATGCCAAATGTTGAACCGATGAGGAGTACTGTGCACTATATGGCATTTTACATTATTCAGTGTAGGGCATGGCTGAATTACAATGGATAATTAAGAGTTTACTGTAGTTTAATCAGCCTTGTGGGAGCTGCCTAACATAGGCCAACCGGGTTACTGCAGTTATCCTCACATCTAATATTCTTAAGTTAACTCATTTACATCACCACCTTCACAACAGTTTCCATCTCTACCATTATAAATACCACCAACACCATCACCACAACTACCAGCACCACCACAACTACACAAGTGCAACTGTTGCCATGATCAAGACAGTTGCCATCATTATCACCATAACCCAACTAGACAGTCATTCTGTGCGCAGGTATTGGTGATGTTGCTGTGAGAACAGTTGTCACTCTACCTCTTTTTCTTGGACCCCTTCTCTTCCTCACTCCCCTGTGGGGGACGTGGGGTAGAAGTGAGATGTGCTGTCACCCTGTGCTGAATATTGTCACCAGTCATCACATTCAGTGCTTTGAAAGTATTGCAATAATATCTAGATTTGCTAAAATGTATATAGTGCTAAACTGTAAATGGAAGCAACCCAAGAAGCGAAGCTATAGCTGATTAAGCTGATGCCTGCTACATACCTCGTATGAAGGAAAACGTTTAGCTGCTACGTGCATCACATGAGCAAGTTTTTTTTTTTTTTTTAATGGACGCATTTCTAATGTCGTTTGGCATCTCAGCTGAGCTATTTCCATCACCACCTGTGCGTCCTGCCACCACCCACGTATCCTCAGTATCTCCCAGTTACTAGCATGGAGGGTAGTCAGACGTGCAACTTCGTTACTTCACCACGGCTGAATAAAGATAACTAATGAACTCAAATGTTTTATCCAATACTTTTCCATGCACTTTTTCATTTCATATGAGCCAAAACTATTTTTGAGAAGAAAATTTTTTCTTTTCCTTTTTTGCATATGGAGGGTAGAAAGGCAAGCTAATGCTGCAGTTGTCGGGTTAAGATGAATATAAAAAATAAATGACCCAGTATTCATTCATTAGGGCATTAAATGTTATTATATTATGCAAAGGGGGGTCTTTCCTTCATGGTATCCATCTTAATTGCCCCCATGAGAGTAATACTTGCATCTTCTCCTGTCATCGCCTACAAGTAAACTAAGGTTAGCTCCTACATATCTACCCACAGTTAACCACAGCTTGGCTACGACTACGATGTACTTTACTACAAAAAGTTCTTTATTATTTAGTGGCAGCGGTGGGACATCAAACACGTCTACAAGTCTACGAGTCTTCAGTTGAACCTACCTTATCAAGATAGAAAACTACTAACAAGTCGAGTCAGACGACGCCTCACAACTTTGTTGGCAGTGGTTACAATCAACCTTCCAATTCCTACGTCAATCTACAATCAGCGAACCAACGAACTACAAGTATCTACGATTACTACGATCCTACGAGTGTCTCCAGGCAGGTGAGAATGTAACCAAGATCAGCTTCAGTTCTACAGTTGTCACAAAACAACACACATATACAAGAAAACTTTGCATGCCTACAAGTAAATCACAAAGTAAGAATAAAAACGAGGTAAGGGAACAATCAGGCGAAAGCAGGGAGAGCACTGACTCACAACACACTACCATATCAACCCCCACCTAACCCCACCCTTCTCCCCAACCACCCTCCATCTCCACCACCATCACAACTACCAGTAGGCACTGATGCAGGAGTGACGGGGTCAAGAAGACGATACCAGATAGCCCTCACTCACCACTCATCTCACTCATCGTTATTCACTCATCAGTACTCACCGTTACTTATTTACTCACTACAGCTACCAGAGTGAGAAGTCAACGCACTTTGCTAAGCGTTTGCTGAAAGCACCACAACACATCAATCAACCCGTGTCTGACAACACCACTCACCACCACTCACACCATTCCCACCACGGTAAATCAGAGTTAAATAGTTACTTCATTTATGCAATACACAGTGATAGACACTGTGACAGACCAAAAAAAAAAACTCTACACAGACATATAAAACACGCTTTATAGTTACAGCTTACGTACATATACAGTACTTTCTTCAGTTACCTACGTTAAGTCAGTCGCTTAAGTACTTGCACCAACAATAACAATTATATACTGTATATATTCATTCATTTACTATATCAGTCATTTATTGCCAACGATTGTTACCATGTGTATACATTTGGCACATACATAAAATACGTTTCATGCATTGAACTAAGCAACAATCCATCTGCAAAGTGATAAATAAAATATACTATCACATAAATCCAGTGAGCGATTAAAAGAACTGTAATAAACCGTTATTTATTGGAGCTATCTAGTGTGACCAGACAAATTAAATTACAAGGAAAATCAGGAAAAGAAAAAAATGGCCAACACTAATGACGTTAGCAGGAATGAACATCTTCTTTCACACAATCGTGGTGACAAAGATTTCCACACAGTGCTGACACATACATTGTCCACCATGGGTACAAACAAACACCGAGTGAGTGTATATAGTTAATGTTGTATATATTGTATATTTAATTTTATATAAAATAACAAAAATATGGGGTTATATAATATCATTTTCAATAATGACTGTGCAACATAACCAAGTCCATACATAGTGTAATATTACGACGACCAGTGTTGACTGATTCATAATACAGTTGACTGCTGTTATTTTGTTACTATTGTGTAATTATATACAGATGCACACAATTATGTCGCAACTTACAATGTAACTGACAGTGTAATTGTACACTATTACTGCAATTACTACAATACCTACGATATTACTGCAGTTACTACAATCTTACTGCAATTACTACAATACCTACGATATTACTGCATTTACTACACTAAACTACAAATGATAGCATTACTGCTATTATGGTACAGTTGCTGCAATTACAGTATATAACTACAAACGATAGCATTGCTGCAATTATGTGGCTACAATTATGTAACTACAAATGCTAATATTAATACAATTATGTAAATTACAGTATTACTTCAATTAAATAATACAATTATGTAACAGTTCCATTCATACAATGTAACTCCAATGTTCCTACAATTCTGTGTTACCAGAATTAGGTATTTCACAAAATCATCATACAAGTTGAGTGTAATATTGGCATTACCATGAGCATAACACCATATGTACTGTACCGTAATGACATAGCAATTTTACCATTGCATAAGTATATGTGTATGTCTGATGTACATGCACATTTTTGCTACTTCCGTATATCACTGCAATATTTTATATAATATTCTATATTCAAGTTTTCTACATAACAGCTAGTAACGTATGTATTTATACAGTATATGACTTAGCAGTATTAGCATTGCATAAATATATGTGTACGTCTGTTGTACATACACATTTGTGCTTGTTACTGGCGTAGATACCCCAGTTGTGAGATAGAAGTAGGAGAGGGAGATGATAAGTGTACAGATAGCCGCTGAGAAATCAGTTAATCTTTACGTATCGTTTTCGTATCGTGTTCTGACCTGGTGGGTTGGACAAAGGGTCAAGTCCTACCCGGCTGTGTGTATTCAGCGGTCAGAAGTTCACTGGAAATAGATTAGGAGATTATCACAAAGATCCTATTTCCCAGTTTAACTGCCCCTGTCCGTGAGAAAGTAGGATAAGCCTAAGAGGGGCGGAGCATATTTCCAGAATAACTGCCAATCAAAATATGCCAAATTTTTCTCTGACTTTCTTGATGGCTTGTAATTTGGCTATGGGTGAGCTGAGTGAGGCCCACATGGGTCGTATGAGGTACTAGTACCGTTGAGTGGCTGGAGATTATTATTCCAACAGCCTAATGGCTAAATAACTGAAAAAGGCGGAGAAACGACCTCTTATAAGCTCAATTTAGCAGAGAGAGCTTCACTTTTTAAAGTCATTTTCAAGAGACACATTCATACGTCTTTGTTACGGTCACGTACTTTGTTTGTCACATTTTATTACACTTTCCCTCATAGTTTCTCATTGCTCGATATGTGACGTTAATTTCAAAAGACACTGTTTTGTACCATTATTAGTTTATTCACGACTCCAACTACACTTGTATAATTTATTCACTTCTCTCACCTACACTTGTGTGTGATTTATACTGTACTTGGTTTTACCCTGCCTCCAAGCCACTCGTGTTCAGTATCTGTGATTATTGTTCGTGTACCTACGCTCCACTGAGTTGTGATCTGGTTAGGTAAGAGTACCTAGTTTATATCTGTATTACGCAGAGCTATGTGTGCATTTTCCTCTTTGTAAAACGAACCCGGTATCTTTTATCAGATGTGTGTGTTATAGCGTACAGTAAAGTTAAGTTAGTTTTCTTGTGATCTTTACCTTATTCCTTTTGGTGATTAATTTAAGGGTTAAGAGTGCACCTTAATATACACGTCCATAACAAATTTGGCGACCTCGCCAGGATAGCTCTGTGATAAATTAATAACTTTGATCTCCATAACAATTTGGTGACCTTTTTCCAGGATTGCTCTGTGACATTAATAACCTTGGCAAATACACAATGCTTACTTTAATATGATCAGTGATAGTGATGTGAAAGCCTTTCTTGATTCTAAGCCTACCCCAACCAAAGTGAAAACTCTTAAGAAGCACGAGCTTAAATTGCTTGCCCAGGCCTTAAATGTGACAATTCCTGCCTCCATTAATAGGACTAGCTTACTTGATTTAGTGTTGGAAATCATGTTTGCACAAAGTGAGTCCTCCATTGCTAGTCCTGAGCCAGTTGATACTGCACAAGTTGACCCTGAGCCTTTATCATCGGAGACACCAGGGCCCAGTGTTGTTTCTGTTCGTGATTCTAGTGACCAATTACAACTTAAGATAGCCAGACTTAAGCTGAAGGAATTAGAAATACAAGCCCAGATGAGACAAAAGGAAATGGATCACGAATTCAGAATGAAGCAAGCTGATAGTTTACCTAGAGCTAGTAGTTCATCTGGCAGTAGTTCATCTTTTGATGTTGCTAAGATCTTTAAGCTGGTCCCTCACTTTAACGAGCAAGACGTCACTAAGTACTTTCATATGTTTGAAAAGGTGGTGGGTCGTCTCTCATGGCCAAAAGACTTTTGGACAGTACTGTTGCAGAGTGTTTTGAAAGGAAAGGCTCAAGAGGTTTATATTTCTTTATCAGTGGAGCAAAGTGCTAACTAGGATCGTCTAAAAGAGGCCATTCTAAAAGCATACGAATTCGTGCCAGAGGCATATAGGCTTAAGTTTAGATCCACTTTTAAACAGAAAGATCAGACTCATGTGGAGTATGTTAGAATACTTACAGATTTATGTGACAATTGGTTACGTGCTAAGAATGTTAATTCTTTCCCAAAATTGAGGGAGTTAATGATCTTGGAGAGTTTCACTGATAAAATAGACAGGGATATTGCAACACACTTGGTGGAAAAGCAGGTAGACGTCCTAGATGAGGCTGCCTTTGTTGCTGATAATTATAGTATAATTCATAAGCATGAACGTAAGCCTCATTCATTTGCTAAGGGTAGGAGAGTGA
>JAGKTI010042527.1:0-10096 GCA_018397915.1 Birgus latro
TTGCCAACAAGTGTGGCCGCACTTAACACCAGCTTGCAGGCCTCTGCTCCATGTACTTAAACATGTGTTCTTCCTTCCACACACCCACCGCAGCCAAATGATTCACGTCACGCCAGCAGATGTTTTTTTGCTTCATTACCTTGAGAAGTATGATCCTAGATTCACCAGGCTTGTCTTACCATTGAGCCAATTACAGGAGTAACTGCAGTGTCACGTGTGCCAGTGTGTCGGGAATTATCAGTAAGAAGAGTATATCTGAGAGAGAGTGAGATTTAGATGAAAAAATGCGAGATTAGACAGAACTGAGGCGTGTGGGAGGAGGTTGAGGAGGGAATAAGGTCACAAGCTGGTGGAGTTCGTATGGAGCGGAAGACCCTGACTATGAATAATTAATAATAAAAATTGCAATATTAATAATAATAATAATAATAATAATAATAATAATAATAATAATAATAATAATCATAGCCATAATAATAATAAGATGATGAAGAAGGTGAAGAAGAAGAAGAAGAACGCAAGTAACCATCATCATCCTTCATAATAACAATAGTAATAATAACAACAACATTAATAATCAGTCATCATCACCATCATGATTATCGTCATTATCATCATAAGAATAGTAATAATAATAATAATGAAAATAATAAAACAATAATAATAACAATGATGATGATGATGACAGTAATAATAATAATAATAATAATAATAATAATAACGAGGGCAACTGTAGCTGAGTGTCACAAATCCTCTAAAGCACTCAGGTGTGATTCTGTTCCTTCACTGAGTCTCCCTCATATTCATCAAGTATCAATAAAACGTCCTTACATCCTTCCCTCTTTACATTTTGGAACAAAGAACCTATGAACATATTTTACAGTAACTCCTCATAGTTGTACACAGCCAGTAATTTAAAAGGTAGGGCAAGAAGAAAAATTTATATTCCCCATAAGAAGTAAACCATTCATTCAGAAATATTAGACTAAATACACACGAGAAGCAACAGTCAAAATGAAACCACCTGTCACCTGTGTAGTTATACTGTTCTGATTAACAGCATCTATTACCTTATTATATACAGAGAACTCACACTCCTATCACACTTACAGGCGTAGAGTAAATGATGAAAATATTATGGTAGAAGTACTGATAGATGGATTAGGTGAGACGAGGTATTTTATCATATTTTCCTCAAAACAGTCTTTATTTTTCTAATTTAAATGGGAAATCTGGCAGTAAAGAGGTTAATGAATGCAAGATCTAACCTGTGTCTCTCCTAAGGTATATAAAATCGTCTAGAGATACCTCTAACAAAAGAAAACAAAAATCTTTATGAGACTATTATGTCCTATCATGTAGTTTCATTTACCTTCTGTGTGTGTGTGTGTGTGTGTGTGTGTGTGTGTGTGTATGTGTGTGTGTGTATGTGTGTGTGTGTGTTTAAATTCTGTTCTCCAAGTTCTTTTCTTACTGAGATAAAAGAGTCTGGGAACAACGTAAATCTTAGCTGGTAACAGCAAATCACTTTGCAAAGAGGTACACCTCTATGTGACTCTCTCTCTCTCTCTCCTTCCACTACACACTAGAGTGGAGTGAAAATACATAAAAAAATAATCTGAATTTGAATCGGGGATGGTACACTTTTCTGTAGGGTATTGAGGTACTCACTGTGGAAATATCAGCTGCTTGTATCGATTTTAAGACCTGTCACCAAGAGCTTGTTTCTTTTGATTAGACACGTAAATTATGCCATAGAAGAAAGTTGTCTTTGCAGGTCTCAGCCAGAATGGACTTAATTAATATGATAATATTTTGTCTATTTTGTGTTTGAGACAGTGTCACCCTGTCTCCCTCGTACCCTCAGGAGGAAGGGGTGCCTCAAGGAAGTGTCCTCAGTGTGACCCTTTTCGCTCTAGCTTTGGATTGTATTGTGTCCTCAATTCCAGAAGGGATGTCTGCCTCACTGTATGTTGATGATTTGGCTCTATGGTATGCAGCTTCCTGAATGTCCGTGGCCGAACGTCGCATGCAGCTCGCTCTGGACAGGGTCTCTCGGTGGGCCACCATGGCTTCCGTTTCTCCCCAATGAAGATGGTGGCCTTGCATTTCTGCCGATTGAGAGGTGTACACCCAGACCCGGACCTCCAGTTATATGGCCACAGGGTGCATTGTGTGGACGAGAGAAGGTTTCTTGGTCTTGTGTTCGACAGGAGACTAACGTGGGTACCACATATCCGTTCCTTATGACTATCGTGCCTCTATCTCACTTGTTATGGGGTGCTGACAGAACCATCCTACTCCACCTTTACCGTCCTTAGCAAGGACCAAATTGGAGTATGGGTGTGTAGTATACTCTTCTGCTACTGAGGCAATGCTGCAGCCACTAAATTCGGTCCATCATCCTGGGATTAGTCTGTCAATTGGGGCTTTCTGGTCTTCCCCGACTGCAAGTCTGTTGGTTGATGCGAGCGAACTGCCACTGGATCTCCGACGGCAGTCCTTAATGGTGCAGTGTTGGCACCGCCTTCAACATCTTCCGACCTTATTGAGTTGTACGGCTGTTTCCGAGATCGCTCTTCACCCCTTTTAAGACACCCAGCCTCGCTATCCACACCCGTTTGGGTACAGAGCGAGCGCCACCATGGGGGAGTTGTGCGTCCAGTCCTCCCCTGTTTGCCCTGTGCGTGTCCCCCGAGTGGCTCCCTGGCTCCTCCCAGAAATACAACCATGTGATTACTTCCTTGAGAGGAAGGCCTCTCTTTCCTCACAGGCAGTTTTGTCTTATTTTCTGGAACATGCCTCTGCTCACAGTGACTTGATCCCAGTATATACTGATGGCTCTAAATCCCGTGTGGGGACAGGCTTTGGTGTCATCTTTCGTGATTTTAGCCGTGATGGGAGTCTCCCTTCTTCGGCATTTGTTTTTACCAGGGCTTTGAAACGGTTTAAGGGAAGGAAAACGAAAACCGAAACGAACAAAATTATGCTCGGAACAAAAACGGAAACGAAAACGTTATCAAATTTACTGTTCCGGAACAAAAACGTTATTTTAAAATCCCTGTAACCGGTTAATAACGTTAATTTTTCGTTCCATGCTATATTTGGTCAATATCCAATTTCCCTTCCAGTAGCCAAATGATTTAAGTAAATACATCTTTTATCTGCAAGCATTCTTCAATTCAAGGCAGAATTTATCATTCTCTCTCTCACACACTCACACACACACACACATACACACACACACACACACACAGATATTTCTGCATCAAAAATATGACAATAGAGCAAGTTAACAGCAATTTCTTGTGTTGTCTTAACAGTAGGCCTACACCGTGCCAGTAACATGGATCAGCTTTAAGTCCTAGATAACTTTGCCCAGTTAGTTTTAGTACATTAACTGAAAATGTGACAATATTTGCTGTAATGTACAAAGTATAAAGTAAACTTTTGGGGTAATTATTAAGAAAAAATATTACAATTTCTTGAAAATATCGCCTAAAGTCTTCTAGTTGAACCCGGTTTTATGTATCTTTGTACTTTATATTTTTTATAACAAACACTTGTTAATCATATTATTGATATAGTTATGTTTTTAATACTTGATCTAGTTCATAAAACCGAGTGATAAATTATGCATTTAACTTTTAAAAATATTTAGCTTCAATTCATATACTGGAGAGACTTGGCAACCCTTATTCAATATGCAACTGAGATTGCAATTTTCATACTCCTACAATACGCTTCCAGTACTGTATATGTAAACGTGTTGCCTTATTTTATAATGTAGTCATATATAGTTCTTACGACATCTATGGATACTGCGCACCATGAAATGTATGGCTCTATTGCCATCTTTAAGAATGTAGTCATGTACAGGAACGTTATGTTTCAAGGAGGAACGAGAAACGAAACGTTATTATACTGTTTCTGCTCAGAACGAACCATTTGAAAAATAATTTCGTTTTTAAGCCCTTGTTTTTACTGCTGAACTTACTGTCATATTAGCTGCATTTGAAATCAGTTTTCCTCCAGCTTCTTTTACCATTTCCAGTGGCTTCCCATCACATCCCCTAGTTTTAGCTATCTTGGAGTGGCTCTTCTTATTATGCAGGAGAGGATACTCTGTACAACCGTCTTGGGTCCCTGCACATGTAGGGGTCGTGGGCAATGAACGTGCTGACTCTCTGGTTAGAGCTGCTGCCTCTCGCCCTTCCTCTCCAAATTACCGTGTCCCATCCGAGGATTTATGTGCAGCCACTGAGGAGGCTGTCCGTTCCTGCTGGCAGAGGAGGTGGGATGCAGCAGGGGCGAACAAACTCCACAGCATCCATCGGAACCTTGGCGATGGAGGATATGTGGGACTGTCCCGACAGTGAGAAACAGCTTTGGCGCATCTTCGGATTGCCCACACTAGGCTGACTCATGATTTTTTAATGGAGAGGGCGCCCCCTCCCTATTGTGATGACTGTCTGGTTCCTTTGACTGTGCAGCATCTCCTTGTCGAGTGCCCCAGTCTTGGGGACCTTCGTTGGCAGTACCTTTCTAGGTGCCGAGCCGACAACGGATCGTACCTTCTCTCCTCAGTGCTTGGGGAAAAGGCTTGTGTTATGGGGGGAGGTACCCTCTCCTTTGTGTTGCGTTCTGGCCTTCTCCGCAAGCTATAGATTAAAGGGATTAAAGAATCCCCCGAGCTAGACCTTACAATGAGATCATATAGCCCCGCTAGGTAACAGGAGGGTGCTACCCCTCCCGGCACGGCAGTCCCGGGCGTGGCTCGAACTCGCGACCCCCCGGTCCCGAGCTTGATGCTCTACCTCTGAGCCACCGTGCCCCCTCGCAAGCTATAGAGCTTTACCATATTTTAGCTTGAGTTTTAATGATAATGTACCAGTTTTAACCTTTATATTTCCACCAAGTTTTTAGTTTTGTTGTTTCTCTTATACTGTTTTATGCATCGTTTTTCCTTTGCTTTTTATCATGTTTCTTATATACAGTTGGTTTATTTTAAGCATTGATCTTCTCTTTGCCTTTTATTGTTTATATATTTTGATTTTCTTTTATTGTTTGTTCGGTGGCATATGACCTCTGCTGTTGCTCAGCCATGTCACTTTTTCATTCATTCATTCACCATCTTTGTTAGTTCCTAAGCCAGATGGTAGCAGTAGGTTCTGCACAGATTACCATAGACTGAATAGTGTAACCATTCCCAATTCTTATCCTCTTCCTTTAATTGACGATCTGGTGGACAGTGTGGGTCAGGTGCAGTTCATAATTACCATTGACCTACAGAAGGGATATTACCAGACCGCATTAACCGAAAGGGCTAAGCCTCTATTGGCCTTCATAGCCTCTTTTGGACTGGTCCAATATATAGTTATGCCCATTGGTTTGGTTAATGCCCTTGCTACCTTCCAGAGGGTCATTAACTATATCATACAGGATCTCCCAGGAATTGCAGCTTATTTAGATGACATTGTAATTATTTCAGATGACTGGGATGAACATCAGCAGAGACTTCGTTCCCTTCTAGCAAGACTGAGAGATGTGGGCCTCACCATAAATCTTGCAAAGTCCACCTTCGCCCGTTTGACTGTGACTAATCTTGGCCATGTAGTGGGAAGAGGGCAGGGGCGTCCCAAAGACGCTAAAATTGAGGCGATCCAGTCTTTCCCAACTCCCAGTTCCAGGAAATCTCTCATGAGGTTTCTTGGAGTGACAGGGTTTTATAGAAAATTTTGCCCAAATTTCTCAATCACTGCATCCCCATTGACTAATCTGACTAGTCCCAAAGTTCATTTTGTTTGGTCACCTCAGTGAGTCTGCATTTCAGAAGTTAAAGTTGCTTCTTGCATCAGATCCAATTTTAAAGACTCCTGATAAAAATGCACAGTTCAAGCTACAAACTGATGCCAGTCAGTGTGGTGTAGGAGCTGTCTCTTATTATTCATATAAATTAAAGAAAGCTGAAGTGAACTACAGCACAATAGAAAAGGAGGCTCTAGCTCTAGTGTCAGCTCTGAAGAAATTACGGTGCTACCCTTACCAACATGCCTTCCCCACAACTGTATATTTCCATCACAATCCTCTTGTGTTCCTACAGCGAATGAAGAATATGGTAATAATCAGCGCATCCTTAGGTGGGCGTTACAGGTCCAGGAATATGCCCTGGATATCCAGCACATCCGGGGAGTGGACAACCTCATCGCAGATACGCTATCCAGGAACCCTTTGGAGACCTAACTGAATCTTGATCTTTACGTCACTGGAACCAGGTCCTTTAGTCCTCTTCCGCCATGACGTACGAGGACTTGGACGGGGGGGATATTACATTTGGACCTGCTTCATCCTGCTGACATGAAGTTTCTCTGCTTCACTGAGCCGGATACTGTGGGCACAACACGAACTGCTTCACTTCTCTCGTTTGTCTAGAGCATCGAGTCGGTTTATCCCTGCCTACAAACATGAAGGCTTCACTGCTCTGCACGTACTTCGGTACACTTCCGGATATAAGTCCTCAACCAAGTCAACAAGCGACGAGTTCCACACTCTCTCATCAGTAGCTCTTCAGGATTAGTCTGTAAAGGACAACTACTCTCTGGACCTTACCCCCACGGTGTTGTGATTATCGTATACCTGTGCCTGATCATCATCTGGTCGTGTGCTGATAGCTGCACTGGAGAGGCTGACTGATCTCGTACATGCAATCCAATTACTTTGTAAAAAAAATGTATTCTTCTCTTTCTCTGATCTTCCATCGTTCTTTGTTTCTGTCTCCTTCCTCTTCCCTTTCAGTAAACCCAGTTCCTCTTGAGTTAAGCATATTTTTATCCATGCATTTTTGAAATCCTCCTTTTTAATAAGTTTGTTTGCATTTTTCAGTATTTCCTCCACAGTGTTTACACTCTGGAAGATTACTTTCAGAGGCCTTGATTTATTTCTCTCGTATTTCCCTAGCCTTTTGTGTTCCTCTATGTCTTTACTACAGATTTCCTCTGATACTTCCTTCAATATGTTCATTACATTTGCCATCTGTTTGTCTCTCGAAATCTTACTTTTTATTTCCTCCTCCTCAATACCAGTTATTACTATAGATTTGTTGATGCCTGCTGAATGTTTGAACAGTTTTGAATTGTTTTGAATTATTTTCTTCCTTTTTAATGCTCTTTTCTTCGACTTTTGTTTCTAAGTCTTCTTTGCTTTCACTAATTCAGCACACGTGGTTTCCACATCATTCTTGTAGCTTTGAATCACTTCATTCACCTGGGTTATCTGTCAGAGTGCTAGCCTGCCTAATTGTATCATTTCTGAACTCTTCATGGCTGACAACTGTGCTTGCCATTTCACTAATCTTCCTTCTGAGTGCACCAACCTCAACTAAAAGCTCATTTATTGTTGTGTCTTTCCTGCTAACTTCCTTTACTAATTTTTCATTTTCCTTCTGCATGTGCAACTGCTTCTTAAACAGCCATGGAGACATCACACATCCCTGTTTCAGTCCCACATTTAGATCAAACAACTCATTCAGCTCACCCTCCACTCGCACCATAGCCCTAGCTCCCTCGTACATACTTTTCACAGCACTCAACACTTTCCCATCCACTCCATATATTCTTAATACCTTCCACATACCTGTATTGACACTGTAAGAGTTGAGTGTGATCATCGAAGTGAAAAATTATGGGAAAGAACTCGGTCCCAAAGGTATACTCCGTGGTGGTATTTTCCCAAGGTCAATTCCCAAGTAGCCCTCTCAAGGCCATGGGATTACTGGGTCCATGTTGAAAGTGTCATTAGGAATTTATTAATTTAATATGTGAGATTGTTAGATACATTAGAGAGTGTTATTTCTTTTGTAAATATTAGGTTAAGAGGTGAAGATCCAAGAGATTAGGTGTGCTAAGCTGATTCCGAACTTTCTTTACCCCTGCACAGTTGTTGACTTTGTACACGGGTTTTATTCGCCCGTGTATGGAGTACAACTCTCATGTGTGGGGAGGCTCCCCACATACAGCTCTTCTCAATAGGGTGGAGTCAAAAGCTTTTCGTCTCATTAACTCTCCTCCTCTTACTGATTCCCTTCAACCTTTGTCTCTTCGCCGCACTGTTGCATCTTTATCTCTCTTCTATCGCTACTTCAACGGTCACTGTTCCTCTGAACTGTCTTCTTGCATCCCTCCACCTCTACGACGGACACATAGTACCCGTCTAGCAACAAACTCTCATCCCTTTTCTGTCCAGCTCTCTAATGCAAGAGTTAACCGTTACTCCCAGTCCTTCATTTATGCAACTGGTCAACTCTGGAAATGTCTTCTTCTGTCTGTATTTCCTACTTCCTATGATCTCCAGTCTTTCAAAAACAGTGTGTCCAGGCATCTCGAAATGAACGGATCTTGAATTTGGCTCTTTTGTGTTGTTTTTGCTTTTTCTTGGAGGGAACAGCATGTGGGCCCGTGGCCTTTGGTTCCTTCTTCCTTGCATAAAATATATATAAGTAATCCCTCTAATATCCGGACGTCCAATAACCGGACATTCTGTGCTGCCCAACCCCCAAAATGAAAAAAACAAAACAAAAAAATCGATTAATTTTCGATTTTTTGGGACTGCGTCAGTTTGAATTTACCGCGCGCGCCGATCCCCTCTGTTTACACTTGTGACGCCACTATCGGTCGCCATTACCCACTCCCCTCCTCCCTCGTGAACAACTCCGAAAATGGCAGCCGAAGTGATTGCTTTTGTGGTGATACCCTACCTCCTACAGTGCTTGATACTGCTCTTCACCTTCTTCATCATGTGTGTGATGATGGCCCCGCCTCCTGAGAAGAGGAAAAGAGTGGTTCTGACTCTGGAGAAGAAGAGGCAGATATTGGACAAGGTGGACGCCGGCTGCTCAACAGGGCGCATCTTACGTGAGTTCAACCTCCCTCGCTCCACCTTGTTTGATATCAAGAAGTCCCGAGACAAACTACAGCAGTACACGGCTGATTTCGCATCGAAGACCAGACGAAACGTGCAGAGGAAGGTGACGTTTACTCCTAAGTATGCAGACATCGACCGCTCCACGGTGATTTCGTATCGACAACAACGTGCTGCTGGTGTGTTGGTACGTGGAACGGAGCTGAAAGCTGCTGCTGAGAAGTTCACAAGGCTCCATGGATCGTCACTAGACCACACGGGAATTTACTGTTGTGTACAGTGCAGTGAAGTGATGTTATTCCAGTTATAAAAAAAAAACCTTGGTGAAAGTGTTGGTGAGAAGTGCTGGTGATTCTCAAGTGGAAAGGTGTGTCAGGTGCAACGTCTTCCTGTCAGAGTCTGAGATGATAGAGTGGGTTATTACATCAGGACGGCCGCATTTTGTTCGTAAGTACCCTAACTTCATGCCTAACGTGTTTTCATCATGCTGTACATGTGTTAAAAAATTACCGAAAATGTTAATCATAATTTCCTGCTTGCTATTTAATTTTTCCATGCATGGTTCTTAAGCAAAACAGCTAGAAAAAAGGTTGAAGCAGTGAATTTCATGTCCGGTCCTAACCTAACCTAACCTATGGTTACCATAAAGATTTTCATGCCTAACGTGTTTTCATCATGCTGTACATGTGTTAAAAAATTACAAAAAAAGTTAATCATAATTTCCTGCTTGCTATTTAATTTTTCCATGCATGGTTCTTAAGTAAAACAGCTAGAAAAAAGGTTGAAGCAGTTAATTTCGTGTCCGGTCCTAACCTAACCTAACCTATGGTTACCATAAAGATTTTCATGCCTAACCTGTTTTCATCAAGCTGTTAATGTGTTAAGAAGTTACACTAAATGTTAATCATAATTTCCTGCTTCCAATTTAATTTATCCATGCATGGTTCTTAAGTAAAACAGCTAGAAAAAAGGTTGAAGCAGTTAATTTCATGTCCGGTCCTAACCTAACCTAACCTATGGTTACCATAAAGATTTTCATGCCTAACCTGTTTTCATGATGCTGTTAATGTGTTAAGAAGTTACCCTAAATGTTAATCATAATTTCCTGCTTGCAATTTAATTTATCCATGCATGGTTCTTAAGTAAAACAGCTAGAAAAAAGGTTGAAGCAGTTAATTTC
>JAGKTI010042528.1:0-10096 GCA_018397915.1 Birgus latro
TGTGTGTGTGTGTGTGCTATTTAATACCTATTGAGACTCTTATTATTCAGCCTCTTTAGGTTGTATTCCCATTGATTAAAATGCCCCACTACCACCTCTTAATTACCAGTTTATTTCTGAAGATGGGACGCTGATATTCCCTTGTATGTTATTACGAAACCGGTGTCGATATTATACAGACTTAATAATTCACAGAGTACAGTAATGTGTGATTTGACCCCTCCCGAAAGAAAAATATCGCTCAGACAGAGGTACTACAAAGCCTCCTTAGGTGACGGGAGTATGGCCAATAGTTATCATGCCCTTTGCCACGCCCTGCATGGCTGTCTCCATTTCACTGCATCTTCTTCCACATTTCTTTTCACTTTCATTGCAAAAGCTGAATCGAAGTTATATTTTCACCACTGTGCTATTAACTATTTTTTCTACAGAATCACAGAAAAATATTCCAGAGACGACGACGATGATCATGATGATGATGATGGTGATGACGATGATACTGATGGTGACGATGATGATGATGATGAAGATGTGGAGCAGCAGCAGCAGGAGGATTAACAATAATGCGGCGCCCCTAATGCATCGTGTATGAAGTTATTACCTGTGGGTTAAAGTGATGTATGATGACGTATTCTAACATTTATTCTTGCTAAATTACACTATTACTAGAGTCATTCGGCCAAAGAGAGATTTTTTTTTTTTTTTAATGGAGGGGTTAGGCTAAACCTTCATTAAACTTTTCAGTACATAAAGTCTTCCCAATGATTAATAAATTCGTCTTGTGGTCGCAGTAATAAGCTTATCAGTAGCGTTATCACAGAGAACAGGTTAATTAAATGTCGTATGAACATAGCGTGGAGAACAAGGGCGATATCTACTGTGCTCCATTATACAGGATAATTTATTCTCCATCCTGCTAAGAGTACTCGTAATTCCGCCAAGACGGCTCAGCTCTAATTATTGATATTAATAATACTTCATTGAAACACGTCCACCTTGTATGAATATTGTGACGCACAAAAGATACTGTTATACTGGTAATCTCGCAAAGAGAATCCGATTAAGGTCTTTCGTATGTTCACGTATTGTGCATCTCACTCATGGCATTTACAGATAATTTTATGTAGCTTAAACCATTCCAACTAGGAGGGTTAGGTATAACTTTCAGTGACCCTAACACCAAGAAAATCTTTAATGTAAAATAAATATACAGATTCAGGTGGGAATGAGAAGAAAACATCAAAAGATTCTGTTATTGTTGTTGTTGTTGTTGTTGTTGTTGTTGTTGTTGCCTCAGGCTCAACTGGACGTAAACCCAGTGGACTGCAGGCTAAGCTGTCCTTTTTCTGTAGTTCACTATCCTTCTTTCGAGAGACAGTGAGGTAGTTAGGGGCCGTTTGTATAATTGGGTGGCGGAACCACCCGGATATATCGTTCCAACCGCGTAAAAGTGCACCTCTCCAACAGTCGTCCTGTGACTCCATGGGCTAAACAAAAGGCATAATTTTGCTGTCACCTGCACTTCATACTGATTGAGGTCGGTGGTGTCCGACTTGGCGGCCTCCCTGTTGGTCCTCACCCTTGCCGCCATCACAGTCTGAGTCCAGTACGAAATCAGACCCGCGTCCTCCAAGCGTGCGTGGATATTCCGGAACTGAGATTGGAACGCAGCGCCCATCCTGAAGGGATAAATAAAGAGAGCGAATCCCACATTATCCTCCTTAAGGTGTAGTAGCGTATGGATAGAGAATCGTAGTCCAGTATATTAAAGAGTAGATGACCAGACTATTTCTCACGATGGCATTACCTCATCGAAAAACCTCTCGTCTCGTTTTGAGAACCAAATCAATACAAAAAGTTGTTACTCCGAATGGGACATTCTGATCACTAGACTACCTGGTAGAAAAACTGCTATACACCATCCACATTAATGATCTCGGGCACTCATGAGTCAGCGTCAGCTAAATGAAATCGTCTTTGGTTAGCTGGAATACAAAACTAGAATAATCCCGGTTATACGAGAGTTAGTGCTGGCATGGAGTATTAGCGGTCCTAGAATTCTATGACCCACTATTAGCTGAATAAAACTGTATGAAGTTAGCTGTAACACACTGTACTGTTTTTGCTCTGGCGATCTATAATTCCCATTTCCCCATCTTGAATGCTGAGTTGAAAGAATAGATTGACACTAGATTATGATGCTAGTCACAGAGAGGTCCTATGGAAATTAGATAAGCAGTGGCATTATTTCTTACTGACACAGAGCTACATGAAGTAAGCTGCAAAAGGACGATTGTATGGGGCAGGTTAGAGTAACAACAGTATAGCTGGGGAAGATGCGATCATATGAGTGTCCTCCAGGCCTAAACATTGTCATCTCTATATCCTGAATGAGGAACTGTAACAAGAGATTTAAACTAGAATACGGTGCTGGTTACGAAGAATCGTGTGGAAAGGTCTTAGTGATACACGAGATGGAAGAAGTGTCCGCGTGGTATGATGGCCAGAAGGGTTATATTGTGGAGGGTGCGAGACCTGTCATAGTGACGCTTCCTGACGCGTTATATCCAAGAGTATCATATCATCTATGGCCAGAGGAGCATACCAAACCCTTCTCAGGTTAGGAATATCCTCCAGCAGAGGAAACAGATGAGAAGAAGAGATGAAACATTAGGCTAACTTTCTTTGTGTCTGTACAATAATCGAAACAACTGTCTTCCAAGTTTCGTGTGAAAAACTGGCGAAATACAGTGAAAATTCCATCTCTACCAGCACGTGTTTTAGATGATCCGCATTTTCCCTCATATATTCGTGAAGTTTTGGGAAGATAAGTGTCTCTATCTGTCCATACCTGAGACCCCAGCCATAACAGAGGAGGGCTGTAAACTCCTTCTTGCTGACATAGAAAGGCGTCTGTCCATAAACGTCCGTGTACTTAGAGGCGATGATGGCCAGGATGTAGTTCTTGACAATTATGAAGGAAAACCTGCCAGCCAGTACTTTTTCCATGGCCTTGTCTACAGTCAGTACCTGCAATATATATCACATAACAGAAAAGAGGACATTTTCTTTTTTACCGCATAGCCGCACTATACTTTCAGTGAGTAAACCGACATTGTTGTCCATCCATCCATTTATCTTTTCATCCATCACCCAATCCTTTTTCACCCCAAGAGGAACGTATGAACCCAGGGCTGGGCTACTTCGTCCAAAGGTTCAAAGTGAGAGTGACCCGTCGCAACTCGGTGGTATTATGTGAGCAACAAGCACGTTCGTCGACCGTGTGGTCTGCGTAGGGCCATAAAATCGTCAAATGAGGGAGGTGGAAGATATGGCCGTGATGAGGAAGAGAATACATGGAGCGGTCTGGATATACTGTATAGTGGGCAGTGAGCGTGGGGACGGAAAGTATACTCTGTGAAATTGGTGTCATCGAATTAGTGGTGTGAGTGAAGTGCATTTTCCTGTTTAATGTCCTCTATGAATGAAATGTCAGTGAGGTAAAGAAATGGACGTGGGGTCAAAGAAACAGGTGGGATGACTTGGAATTGAGGTGGGCTTTGGAGAAGGGCCATGAGAGTATGGTAAATCCCATGAAAAGTGGTGCTGTAGTAGGGTACTGTATTAATGGTTTCAGTGCAATGAAGGTTTATAGCGATGTTTTCTCCAAAACAGCAGTATAAGATAAGCTAGCACTAATTTCATATAGCAGGTCTTGCGACCTGTGTAATAAACAGCAAACACCACCAAGATATCAATTCTTATTGGCTACATCCGATTGGAGTTTAACTCACTAGACCAACAGGCGTCCGTTTCACCATTTATCTGTGGGATAAAATATATATATATATTTTTTTTCGTAGTATTATCAATTATTATATCGTAAAATCAGTCTGTTCTGTCCTAATGTTTAGCTGGATACATGAAAGTCTACTGTATTTATCTATTACTTAACGCTGCACCATGAGGGCGGTGACCTCAACAAAAGTATCTCTAGCAGCTTCTTTACTCAGTAAAGAATCACTTTCTGCAACACACCACCCTCCTTCAATTATTCTTACACCATATCTCTCCACCCTTTCCTAGATCTCCCTCTTCCCCTCCCGATGACCTCGCTGTAGAACACTCCTTAGTCAGCTACTCTCATTTCCTCATAAATAGCCTAGCCATCTCAGTGTCTTCCTTTTTTTTTTTTTTTTCACAACATACATCAGAACACAGCTGAATAAAGCCTGGCGCAACTTTTAAATGAGTCCGGGACACTGGTAACTTGTGCATCCTAATTTTCATTGTGGAAGCAGTACAGTTTTCTTTAAGCACAAGGGAAACAACTTATGGACGGGTGCCTGCTAAACGTATTAGTTGTAAAGAGAATCGAACAAGAAAAAACCTAATTCAGTGTCTGTTCACAATGAAATATCTGCAGACATAGCGTTTAATAGAATGGAGGACATATAGTGTTCTAATGGCAAGAGACTGAGGAAAATGGTTCTAGAGTTGACCAATCGTATAAATGAGACTCGGAGTACTAGTCAACATTTGCGTTAAACAGGTGGCAAGAAAAGGGGTGAGAATAAGCAACTGGACGAGTGCTGCGGGTTTAGCGGAATGTGGGTAGAACGGAAGCAAATTCTTCAGATCAATGACAAGAATATCAGAGAGAGAGGGAGAATATGGAACAGTTGATGAGATGAATCGAAGTGCTGTTTGTAGTGAGCCCACTTACATTTGAGAGTAGCGTCCTACACAGGGACAAGTACGGTCCCTGTTAAAAAAAAAAAAAAAAAAAAGGGAGGGGAGGGAGGCACTAAATGGGGCTGAAGAATGAATGTGGTTACTTAACTACACATATCTGCAAAGATGCTTTTCATGCTTCACATATATATATATATTTATATCAGTTAAAGTTTGCTTAATGTTTCTTCATTGTATCTTAACCTATTTGCTAAAAAAAATAAATGTAACTTCGATAGTCTCCGGATATGTGTAAAAATGAAGGGCTGCCCAGACATGGGCCATAACACTCTGCTGGCACGGTACCATTTATCAAGGCACTCAGTCATCTATACTCCTACCTCCATATTCTTGTGTATTTGCTTCACCACAGGGTCGGTGTGTTTGGAGAAGTATTCCAGGGTGGCACCATTGTATGCCCAGGGTTCGGTGCCCCAGCTCCAACCATCCTCCTCCACCAGGTCAATGAGGCTGTCAAGGGTACGGGATTTGCTCTGGACGGTGAGGTGTGATATGAGGGATGACTCGTACCCGGTGTACAGGACCAGACACACCACCAGCCAGAACCCCACCAGCATCTGTATATAATCACCATATATGGAGTTGCTATCAGCTGCAGCCATTCAACATTACCTTTTGGAGGTTTAAGGACTCGAGGCATGGTTACAGTATTCCAGATTTAACAATGATTTTTCAACCTTTTTCGAATTGGTCACTTTTAAGAAGCTCTACCATCAACTAGGCACACTTTTCCTAGGATAGCCAACATGCAATATGCAGCATAAGCATAAGAACACAAAAATATATCCTACATGGTGTCATTACCTGTAGTACGGTACTGGCTACTCTTTCGTTGAAGAGTTTCTAAAAACTGACTATTTTTCAGCAGTTTCTCATAACAAAATATTAACAGAAACAAGGAACAATCAGAGCGTGTAATACCCACGTGCACACCATTTGATGTAAAGGCTGAACATTTGACTTGGCCTGTGGTCTGGCCTTGACCTTCAACAGTTGTTCTCAAAAGCAAATCCTCATCTTTCCCCTACTCTGAACCTTTCCACAAAGTTGGGTCGAAATCAGATAGAACTGTTCAAGTCAACTACGCCATGTGACTTTAATCTTTGACTTTTCCCAAAAAACCTTGACATTTATTTGACAAATTTCAAATTCTAATGTCTAAATCCTCTGTTCTCGCCCTACTCTGAACCCTTCCACAAAGTTTGGTTCAAATCAAACTAAACTGGTCTATGGGTCTTTTCAACCAAGATCGGTCCAAAACAATTTTAGTTACACTGTTCACACATAGACACCAGGTTGAAATTTGACCTTGCCCTGTGACTTTGATCTTTGACTCATAACTCTCAAGATGGGATTATTTTATTCTTGCCTTGTCTTCAGCTTTTCCAGGGAGTTTGGTCTAAATTGGATAAAAAACTGTTTAAATTGGCCTTGCCCTTTGACACTGGCCTTTGACCTATTGTTCTAAAAATCAATAGATTGACTTCTTGACTGACCCTTAGTCCCTCCACCAAGTTTAGCAAAACTCGAATAAAAAATGTCCGAGCTATTTTCTTAACCATCATTCACACGGGACCGATTATGGCCTTGCTGTATGACCTTGGCCTTTGACAATTTTTTTGTGAAAACTGACTCACTCTGTTCCTGCATTAACCTGAACCAATTCATCCAGTTCGATGTAAATCGACAAAAAATACTTAAGAAGGCCTTGAACACTCAGCGTTTGACTTACCTGACCTATTGTTGTTACAAACAAAAGGTTTCCTCACTAGCTAATGTTCAGCCCTTCTTTCAAGTGTGATTGAAATTGGATGAAAACAATTTTACACACACACACACACACACACACATACACACACACACGTCGACGAAAAACATAAGACCCACTCTCACACGGCAAGTCTGCCGAGTCGACACCTGTCGCCATAGGAGTTGATTGAAATGAAAGCGAGCTTGTGTGTGTGTGTGTGTGTGTGTGTGTGTGTGTGTGTTAGTTTTGGGGCATGAACCCCGCCTAGAATCATGGGAAGTACTTTTAATGTTCTCTAATTTCAGATATATTTTGATGCAGTTTCGAATAAGTAATGAAGCATGTTCTAACATAAATATCCTGCTAAGGTGTAATTTTTATACTGATCCAAGACATATTCATATATATTCACCTAAATACAGTATAGGCATTGTATTACACGCTTGTAATACTGATGTTGGAAAAATCACTGTTGCCCGTGGTATTACTAGCATCTGTTCGAAACCATATATCTACAGTTGGTGAGTGGAGAGACATTTAGATAAGCGAGGGAGTTTAAGTACAGAATATAGAGGTAAATGTGCAAAATAGGTGGACAGTATGCTGGCGCAGGGAGAACTGTGGCTAATAATATAAAGGCTAGACATTTAACGGAGGACTGAGTCCGGAGGCCGCAAAAAGATTTTTTTTTTTTATGTGTGTCCGACTCCGGGCATAGGCTTCACAGCCTGCTATCAAGGTCCAGCAGTCCTCCTACATACCATACACCTCTACATGTCACCACTTCGGCGCTAACACCCACCGTCCATATTGAATACATGCTAGGGCTGTCTCATACAGGACTGGTGTACTGGTATTAGCGGGGGTAATTTTACGACATGTCGGCGGGTCTTCTGGTAGATCAGTAAAGTTTGATTTAACGAAATTCAAATCCTTAAACTGTTCCATGCCCCAGCAAGGATTTGAACCAGGGTCCGTCAGGACTGCAAGCCACCTCTCTACCGATCAAGTCGTAAAGGGATGTTATTTTTTTTTTTTATGCGAGGAGGAAGGAACCAAAGGCTGAGCCCGCAAAACAGTTCCTTCTGAGAAAGAAAAAGAAAAAAAAAGAATACAAAAGAGAGCCAAATTCAAGACCCATTCATTTCGAGATGCCTGGACACAAAGCGTTTGAAAGACTGGAGATCATAGGAAGTAGGAAATCCAGACAGAGGGAGACAGTTCCAGAGTTGACCTGTTGCACAAATGAAGGACTGGTAGTAACGGTTAACTCTTGCATTAGAGAGTTGGACAGAAAAGGGATGAGAGTTTGTTGCTAGACGGGTGTTACGCACCCCTCGTAAAGGTGGAGGGATACAAGCAGACAGTTCAGAGGAACAGTGACCATTGAAGTAGCGATAGAAAAGAGATAAAGAGGCAACAGTGAGGCGAAGAGACAGAGGTTGAAGGGAGCCAGTAAGAGGAGGAGAGCTGATAAGACGAATAGCCTTTGACTCCACCCTATTGAGAAGAGCTGTAAGTGGGGAGCCTCCCCACACATGAGAGCTGTACTCTAAACAGGGGCGAATAAAATCTGTGTATAAAGTTAATAACTGTGTAGGATTAAAGAAGGCATGGAATCGGCTTAGCACACCTATTCTCTTGGAAGCGGATTTCACAAGAGATGCAATATGATCTTTCCAAGATAAGTCCCGAGTGAATGAAACCCCAAGCATGTTCAAGGATGATGCAGGATTGAGCTGGATATTATTAAACATTAGTGAGTACTCTTGTGGAAGATTTTGACGGGTTGATAGGTGTAAAAACTGAGTCTTTGATGCATTAAAAACTAAAAGATTATTTTCACCCCAGTCAGAGATACGACCCAAGTCAGACATTAGGTGTGCCATAGCCTCATCCCTTGTTTATTGAAGTAACTGCTGAGATGGACGTTGTGGAAACCGAATGGAAATGTGAAGGGAGGAATCATCAGCGTACGAGTGGTTAGGGTTAGATGTACACCTTGGAAGATCATTGATGATTAACAGGAAGAGAGTTGGTGATAGGACAGAGCCTTGAGGAACACCATTGTTGATTGATCTAGGAGAAGAACGATGGCCGTCTACAACAGCAGCTATAGAACGACCAGAAAGGAAGCTATAGATTATGGCATAGACAGAAGATAGAAACCGTTAGAGGGCAGTTTGGAAATTAAAGATTTATGCAAGACTCGATCGAAAGCCTTTGAGATGTCAAGTGCAATGGCAAAGTTTTCGCAAAAGTCCCGAAAGGAGGATGACAAGGAGTCTGAAAGGTAGGTGAGAAGATCTCCAGTGGAGCGTCCCTGACGGATCCCATACTGACGATCAGAGAGAAGGTTGTGATAGGAAAGATGCTTCAAAAGTTTTCTGTTAAGAAGAGACTCGAAAACTTTTGAGACACAGGAATCGAGATACCAAGAGTACCAGCAAATGGTAATGAAATTATTGGTTATATGGTATGTGGACAGAATATGATACGTGTGTCAAGGTGTGTGGATAGGATAAGAAATACTGTGATTCGCCAAGAGATATGGCGTAAAGAAATCTGTTGTTTGGATGGTATGGTCATATGGAGAGATGAGTGTAGAGAGGGCGGTGACAAGTGACAAGAGTGTAGTAAATATTTCGAGCGAGCTTGGGGAAGGACTGGGACGTTTTAGTCCAAGAGGACGGTGGAAGAATATGACAAACGAGTGTGTGAGATAGTGAGGTGTGGAAGATGATGATGATGATGATGATGATAGGGAACTGTTAGGGGACTGAGTTGGTTTGACGAATTATTTACAGAGGGGTACATGACAAGGTTTTGCCATGCCTACTTTGTAACTTGATAATCAACGGACTGACTCTGTCTGGCAGGTGTATGTGAAAGGCATGCATTAAGAAAAAGGTCAATATTTACTTTATGGCCACCACATTTTTAATATTGTTTTCCTCCATCTTACCAGCTCGTTATTATCCTTTGTTGGATAGACAGATGCTACAGGTTGTCGGAACCGCGTTTTTAGACATTTAACTAACTTCATCTCTCCCAGCATATAATACATAATGAAAGGAATGAGATGTGTTTGGTGCGGGGATGGGCACCATTTGTTATTATCACGGCGAAGTAATGCCATCTGAATACGCTACTATCGATTTTGGCTTTGTTAGCTGAGGAAAGTTTAGTATCTAAAAACACGTTTCCGACATCCCTCAATATCAACCCAAACCACACAGGACAAAAACAAGGTGGTGAAAAAGAGATCCGCCGAAATGACGTCGGTAAAATAATGATTAAGCAAGAAAACTAAAAATAGAAGTGCAGTGCGCGAGGCTTCAGAAAGCTTGAACGACGTGTAAAAGTTTGTGCGGCATATTTCACTGTACAGTACGTGCTGTTGATAGTTTTACCTGTTAATGACGACGATGATGATGAGGAGAAGGGGGAGTGGAGGAGACGAAAAGTATGATAATAATAATGATGATGGAGAATGGGGAGAAGGAGGAGCAACATACGATGATCATGATTAAGTGCTGTAACGTACGATAATGATAATGGTAAAAATGACGAAGGCATTGATGATAATTT
>JAGKTI010042529.1:0-10095 GCA_018397915.1 Birgus latro
GTGGATAGAATAGATAACAATAGAATAGTGAAAATGGTATATCTGAGCGAATCTGAAGGAGGGAGGAGGGGTGGTAGGCCAAGGAGAAGGTGGAGGGATATGGTGGATGAGTGTGAGAGGAAGAGAGGTAGGGAAGTCGGTGAGGGTAGGGGACTGACAAGAGATCGAGCTGGCAGGATGAAGGCTGTAAGAAGTGTATGACCAGGGATTTGGCACCTCTTTTAACGTGACAGCGTTCGGAATTACTATATCGGATTGCTAGAGAACGTGGTGAAAGTATTTGGCATATCAGATGGAGCCAGGATTCCAGGGGCTTGTGTGATAAGTGAGTGAGAGAGTGGTCCATTAGAGTGGGCAAACTTGGACTGTTTGGACGTTGCTACTCCTCATCCTGCCCTAGAGTGGGAAAGGAAGACTGATGATAATGATGATGACGATAACAATAGGGGGGGGGATAATAATAATAAAAATAATAATGATGATGATGATAACAAACAGGTAATTAAGGCTATTGCTAGAAAGAACAATAATGCCAAGTTTGAAGCGAGTTAGTAGAGAAATATAAGAATGATCCCAAGTAATGAGGAGGAGCAGAAGGATGGCGAGGAGGAGGAGGAGGAAGAAAAGGAGAAAGACGAGGAGGAAGAGGAGAAGGAGAAATTGGAGGAGAAAGAAGAAGAGAAGGAGGAGGAGGAGGACGAAATGGAGGGGGGGGAGGAGGAGGAAAAGGAGGAGGAGGAGGAGGAGGAGGAATGAAAAGGAAATCATACAGCAACAGACCTTATGATCCTTTCGAGGCTGTTTGTTACTAAGTAAACTATGACTAAAAGAAATAATTCTACATGATGAAGGATAAGGACAGTAAAGCAAGAAGGCTAAACCTCCCTCCAAACCATCCAAGAAAAAAAAGTGAGATGGACCATCATGCAGCATGGAAAAACTGACATGGAAATTTCATAGAAAAGACTGAAAAGGAAAGTTACATTCTATAATACTTTATCTATAAGCTATCAGTTTGATTAACCTGAAAGAGAAAGTAATAAAGCAAAATGATTAATCAAATAAACAAATAACTACGGCATGACATTTTGTACGGGTAAGTTGAGATAACGAAGCATATAACATGACAAAGCGTGAAAATTGCACAGCGCGTAGTGTTCAGGGGTGGTGCGGCACCCTTGCCTGGCGCTTTTAAGGTAGGCAGCAGTCGATCAGGCTCCAGCTCCATTCACTCTACTGAGACAAGGAACTTTCCCATGATGGACAAGTACACAAGTTACCTTCTCAAGCAGTGACCTCTGGTACATTAAAAAAAAAAAATCCCATTGGTGATCAGTTAACTAACTGGGCCCCTCAGTGATCCACAGCCCATAATTGGTCGAAAGTAAGAGTAGCGACCGTTAACTCAGGGCTATCTGTGCAGATCCTAGTCTGTGCTTATGTCACTTTATTTTACATTTGATAAATTGATAAATATATAATGACATGACGCAATGCTATGTATGGGTACGTTAAGATTACGGGGTGTCTTATAGACAGGAGAGGACTGAACTTACATGTAGCTGGTAATAGTAAGTTATTCAGACAGAAACAGAGTCAGCTGAGGATTCTCGTCCAAAAACTTGTCTATTTTGTTTTTAAATGTCTTAACTGAGATATTGTTCATGGGATCTGAGGGTAATCTGTTCCGGATATTTACAACTCTATTGACGAAGAAGTATTTTGCTTCATGGGTTTGGAAATGCTTTCTCATAATTTTGCAGCCATTACTCCTGATTTGACTCAACCTGTCTATTTCAAAATATTTATTCATGTCTAAACTGTCTTATCTCTTCATGTCACCTCTTGACCTATGATTCATTAGGATAAATAATTTAAGTTCCTCAAGGAATTCCTCATATGGTTTGTTTCTCAGTCGTGGTATCATTTTTATGATTCTTCGCTGTATTTTCTCTAATTTTTCTGTGTATTTTCTGTAGTTCGGAGACCAGAAGTGCACACAATACTCGAAATGGGGGTGCACTAGCGAGTTGAACAAGGCAAGTGTGACCTTCGAATTTAAAGTCAAAAGTTCTTCCAATAAAACCCATCAACTTGTTTGCAATTTTAACTGCCTCAGTGCACTGTTTACTCGGTTTTAGTTCATTTGATATTACCACACCAACAGCCTATTCATTGTCTGTACTTGATAACCGGATATTATTAATTTTGTAATTTGCATGGGCATTGTTATTTCCAACATGAAGTACTTTGCATTTTTCTATGTTAACTTTCATTTGCCATTATTCTGCCCAGCTTGCCAAAGTGTTAAGATCATTTTGTAACTGCTGTCACTGTTACTTTGAAGTTACTTTATTGGTTTTATTAGTATTGTCTGTAAATCTGGATATTTTACAATTTAGACCCTCATTTCTGACGTTCATGTAGATAATAAAAAGTATAAGTCCAAGTACTGAGCTGTGGGGAACACCACTAATCACATTACGCCAATTGGATTCTTTTTCCATTTATCACAACTTGCTGTTTTCGATCTGAAAGCTAGTCTTGTAACCAGTTCCTTCTATTCCATGGGCTTCTATTTTGCTTATGAGACGTTTGTGAGGGACAGCATCAAATGCTTTCTGAAAGTCGAGGTAAATTATATCTACTGCTCGTAAGTCGTCATATGATATGTAAACATAATGGAAGAAGTCCAGTAAGATAATTAAGAATGAACGACAATGTCTGAATCCATGCTGTAAGCCTCCGATTATATTATTTTCTTCTAGATAACTATTTTATCTCGTGATGGTTTCCATTAATTTGCACACTACTGATGTTAAGCTGATTGATCTGTAATTTCCTTGGAGCGACTTATTTCCTTTTTTGAAAATTTATATTACTTTTGTTAGTTTCCATTCACATGGCGTTTTCCAGTATTTTACGATTTATTGAATAGGTAAGACAGAGAGCGGCAACAGTAACTTTTTGTTTGCTTCTTTGCCAATGCTCGGTGAGATTTCATCAGGGACGGGGGTTTCGTTCATGTTTGTACTATTCATGGCTGAATGGATATCGCTATTGTGGATAGTAGAGTTACTGAGGACGATGCAACTTGACTAGTTTATGGGCGACAGTAGGCTTCTGGTGGTGTTTTCTGTCGTAAATCGGTTGCAAAGTATTGATATGAATGTTCGCCAGTTCAACCCATTTTCTGTGTGTTTGCCATTGTTCGTTTCTACAGGGCCTACTGATGTAGTCATAACCTTTTCCTTTCTAATGTAACTGTAAAATTCTTTAGGATTTGATTTGCACATATTAGCAATGTTGATCTCCAGTGCTCTCTCGCTTCGTTTGATAAGTCTTTTTGATATGCAGTATAGATTATCGTACTCTGATTTATCATCATTATTTTATATTTATGGTAGGCATGTTTTTTCGGCTATTATGCTACTTTTAATTTCACTGAACCACCACTTTAGTTTACTGATACTAGCTGGATGCCAGTTACATTCTGGTACACATAACTTTGCCGCTTCATAAAAATTTTTGGTGAAATTTTCCTATGTTTAGTTTATGTCATTGGTTTCAGTCATTTGATTCCAATCCATAGTTGTAAGTAGTGCTCTGAGCCTTGTGAAATCCACTCTGTGATAATCTGGGACCTTTTCTTTGCTCTCTGTTTCTTTCACTTTTTCAGTAGTAATATTAAAACTGTACAGTTCAATGATCGCTGGAACTAATCTCAGGTCCGATTTCAACATTGTTAACTAGGTTGTCATTTGTAATAAGATGATGTCTAGGATATTGTTTCCCCTCATTGGTTATTCTATGTGTTGGTAAAGGGTGTTTTCTTGAAGATTCATATAAAGCTCTTGTCCTGAGTGTTCAGCTATCAGTTCACCCCACTTTATTACTGGTAGATTAAAGTCACCAAAAACTATGTCATCCTCTTAACAACAAATTTCCACAATATGATCATAAAGTTTTTCATCTGTGTCAGTTGACTGTGCTGGAGGATGACAGATGAGACATATATTTATTTTATGCTATTTAATACTCAGTTGAACATAATTGGCATCTACAGTAGTCCCTCATTTATCTGGACGTGTTCATTATCCAGATGCTGGACCTTGGCTTTAGTAACTCCTAGGCTGCTAAGAGCTCTAGGTTGAGTCATACCCTGGTGTGGCTATTTTCCGTTAACATTCGTTAAGAGACTTCTGAGAGGTTTGTAGCAGTCTGTTGACCGGTCCTTCTCAGATGCTTGCAGCAGCCAAGGGATTAAACCATTATCTGAATTTACTTGCTATTATCCGGACATAAAAGTCCCTGAGAACTTTGAACGGCCAGTCGACATGTTCAAACATTCGTTATCATGGCCACTGTGCTCGAGGCATGAGCAGGAAGTAGGCTGTAACCCACAACCAGGGCAAAAATATCCGTCCGCCCCGTACTGAATGGTCAAAGTAGTGCACTCATCCGATCACTCCTAACGAACCTCCAGCACCGGAGTAATATGACTGTAACCCACAAGTGGTGTCAAAATGTCCGTGTGCATCCCCACCGAATGTCAAAATCGCATGGCCACCGGGCTAAGTCTTTGCTAATTGCCACTGATTGTGCCAGACCGCAAGCCACGAGTACATGTTTGGTGACAGCGGGTGTCTGCCTCTCTAGTGAATGTATGAAATCGTCCGGTTACCTCTCACCTCGATTTGTGTTTCTGCATGGCCACTGGGTGTCTAACAGACCGCAAGCCACGAGTAAATGTATGATACCAGCACCCTTCCACCCTGTGACAGAAGGGTGAAAATCCTGCCTACAGCCCCGCTTCCCCCCCCCCCCCTCCCGGCTCCCCCCCTCACACCCCCAGTCCCCACCCTCCTCTGTGGTGTATGCACTGACTTATGAGTTTTTAAAGTTTTTGGCGATTTATTTGACTAGTACTGGTCGTATCGAAATTCCACAAAATCCACGAGAAAGCTCATGAAATGTTGCATCTAGACACATGCTTAACTCTTGGAAGGTGCTCGTAAAATTTTGCACTAGGATGGTGGGAACTTATATGAAGGTAGGTTTTACTCCTAAACACTTTATTCTCACTGCATATCTGTACTTTTACTTATCAGTTATATTTTTTTACTAGCTTATCTTATAGTGTAAACACCAGCGAAGGTGATGGTATACCATTTATACCAATATAACCAATTTTCGGTGGCATATTTGGCTTTTCTTTTTTTTGAACCCCAGGAGCAATCACTCATCACAGCAAACTGATTTTCAAACCATCTTCAGTTATTTTGTGTCGATTTTTTTGGTTTATGCATTCTTTTCTTGATGTTCAGTATTAGTATGGATAATCCGTTGTGTGTTTTGGTCTCAATATGGCAGAATGACCAGAAAACAGTGCCAAAATTAGGAGGGGCACTGTACCTACAGTACTGTATAAAAAGGGTGTTTTTTTTTGTTTTAAATATATTTTTAAATGGCTTTCTTCGTGTTGAGCACTATTTTGGATATTCCTATGTGTGTTTAGATGTCTAATTATGGCAGATTGATCTGAAAACTGCAAAAATTAGGAAGGGTACTCTACATACAGTAGTTTATAAGTTTGGTTTTCAGTGTTTTTTTTCATGGTTTTCTTAAGCCGCATTTTTGTTGTCCAAGCTGGAGCTTGGGATTCGAAGCGCATCTTAGGGCACTTGGTTTCTGTCTGCAAAAACAGTACAGGATTCGTAGAACCGAAAAATTACGTGCCAATCGCAAAGTAAACAGAGGGGTTCGCCGAAGACGATCTTGTGACGAACATGCAGCTTACACGTAGCCATTATTTGTTGTGAACTGTCTCTATATGTCATTAATATTAGCCACCTGCACCCTAATTTTATGTAAATCGTGCTAAGTTCATTATATTTATCATTTATGTGTCCTTGCTGGCCATTCTTACTCTCCCCAAGCTGCTCCATGACTGCTCTCAACCACACTTGGGTGATTTACAAAGACGGTCTTGGTTTCTATGACAAATGCTTGGGCCAGCTTCGTATCGTTTGCACATTTTTCAAGATTCGTGGGTGATTTTTAGTAGGTATATGTGGGAGACCTTCCTCTACCCCCAGCCAGGTGGCAACACTGCCTGACCCTGTGCAACCCCCCCCCCCTCGGGGAGTGCGCCATTTTCTCACAACTCACCTGTTAGCAGTGACCTGGCCAGTAAAGACACGTAGCTCCATGGTCTCTCTGACGACGAAATTCAGGGTGAAAGTGATTCCTGATGTGGAAGACAAAGATTACATGGCACCAGGGTCAGTAATGAACAGAAGTAATGAAGAGGTAACATCGCCAAGGTAGGTGCAATATGTTGATGTGTTTGGTGAGGGGACAACGCTTATATCGCCTATATTATTGTGTGAAAAGCAATATACTCTTGTACTACATATAAATTCGTACAAAATAAATTAATGTCTATGAGGCTGTGTGGTTTTGGTTAAGTTTCCCTTGCATAGGGAGTGTCATTTATGGAGCATGGCATCATAAAAAATGATACCCAGGTGAGGGATCTCTCACCTGTTTAGGATATTTTTCACTTCAGGTAAGCGCTTTCTCGCTGAATTTTCGATGTTTCTCACCAAAAGCGGAGGTTTGAGCAAAAAAAAGACAAGTTGAAAATCGGTCGGGTTGTGGGGGGTGGGTTGGGTAAAAAAGCGATCGGGATGAGGCTGGTTAACCTGAAAACAGTGCCAAAATAAGCATAGTTACTGTACAAATAGGTTTGGTATAGGTTGGAGGTTGGGTACAGGTAGGGTCTGGGTATAGTAGGGGAATAGTATTCATTATCCCGATGTTGCCACAACCCAGACATGACTTGGGCTGTATTATGTCCGGATACATGAGGAATTACTGTATTTTGGTAGTACTGTATTGGGTTTGGATAGCACAAAGGGGTGGAAACTAGTTCTCGTGTATAGTAAAACACCGCCTCCAGCTCTGTGTGGTCGCTCACGGCTGAAGATGTTGTACCCAGTTAATGAGTATTGCGCTAAAATGTCACGGTCAGATGTGTTAATCCAGGACTCTGTGACGCCAGCAATGTCATAGTTTTCTGAGTAAATAAGAGATTCTGAATCCTCGAACTTGTTGCATAGACTATGTGCGTTAACATAGCAGGCTCAGATTCTGTCCCAAACTGTTGATGAACTGCCTTTATGGGTATTTACAGTGAAATTACTGTTCCCGGAAGCTACGCGTTTTTTTTTTTTATTTGAAGAGAGCATTTTCATCATGTAAAAGTCTGCCTAGCCGTGCCACTCATACTGAGATCAAATGGAGACCATCTTTCTGGAAAAGAGTGTGTTGCTCATAGAAATGGTCGCACAGATTGACAAAGTCGACTCCTTGCATGCAGAGATATTTGAGACGGTTATTTGTGCTGAAGGCCGTATCATAAAAGCTATTCTCTCCCTAGATCCTTGGGAGTATGCCGGATACTACTACATTAGTGGACTTAGTTTTAAACTGCTTGTTTTAAAGGAGAAGGAGAAGGAGAAGGAGAAGGAGAAGGGGAAGGGAGGAGAAGATGGAGTACAAAAGAAAACAAAGGAAAGCAAACCGCATTAAACCTGTTGGTCCTTTCATAGCTGTGTAGTACAGGGAAGGTTATAACTATCAAAACTTTTCTATCAGATAAAGACAAGGATAGAAGAGCAAGAAAACTGCCACCCACTCACCCACCCACCAAACCCTCCGGCCACAGCTGGCAGGAAATTATGAGAAGGGCCGCCATGCAGCACAAAAAAACTATCATAGATATTACAAAGGAAAGGGAGAAAGGAAATCTTTTTCTACAATATCTACTTGAAAGGGAGAGAAATATTACGTGAGCAAAATTTACCGATTTTTCCTGCAGTTGTATCTTCCAGAGAGAGAGAGAGAGAGAGAGAGAGAGAACATGCCCAACAGAAATGTGTTATTCAGGAGTGAACATACTTAGCTGGGGTTAGATGACAGTTACTTATCCAAATGATTTTTATAGGTAGATATTGTATCACAGTTTACCACATCTGAGGGCTGTTTATTCTATTTATTTACGACTCTGTTAACCCGTCACGTCCCGACCGATTTCCTACCTCTGATACCCCCAGTCCCGAGCAATTTCGGATTTTTTTTTTTTTTTTTTTTTTTGGCTCAAACCTTCGCTTTTGGTGAGAAACATTGAGAATTCATAAAGAAATCGCACTCCTGACCTTATAAATGTTGCTACAGGTGACAAGTCAGCCTTACCTATTGCTCTCTCTCACGGTATCTGGCCTCAAAGAAAACGAACTATGGGAGGGTTAAACTAATTCAAGTCACTTTGAATTACGTATTAATTATTTATTTATTTGGTATGAGTTTATGTGTAGTACAAGAATATATTGGTTTTCACACAATTATATAGGCAATAGAAGCATTGTTCAGTCACCAAACACATCCACATATGGCACCTTCCTTTACGACATTACCACCTCATCACTTCTGTTTGTTTCTTGCTCTAGCTTCTTTATTTCTTTGTCCTTCACCTCAGGAATCACTTTCACCGTGAATTTTGTCATTGGAGAGACCATGGGGCAACATGTCTTTACTGGCGAGGTCACTGTTAACAGGTGAATTGCCGAGTGTGGGGAGAGGGGGAGGAGGGGGGGTCTGGTGGGGCTAGGCAGTATCCCCATTTGACAGCAGATAGAGGAAGGTCTCCCACATATGCCTACCAAAAATCACCCATGAAACTTGAAAATTGTGCAAATTATGAACCTTGCAATTGCGCGACGTACCCGCACAACGATGGGTCTAGCTGTGACAAAATGTTGCGACGTACCCATATGTCGACGGAACGCCTCGGGTTAAAGAAGGAATGCTTAGCTTCATGTGACTGAAATCATTTGCCGATAATTTTTTATGCCCAACACCTCTAGTATAGTTTGAGAAAAGAACTGTGAAGTATTTATCGATGACCATAATGTCATATCCTTTGAGTATTTTGAATAATTGAATTAAATCTCCTCCTTACCTGCGTTTATTTAAGGTAAAAAGATTCAGGGCTTCTAAACGGTCCTTGTATGGTTTATTTCTCAACCTTGATATAATTTTTCCCTTCACTGTACTCTCTCAAGTTTCTCTACATCTTTCTTACAATATAGTGACCAGAACAGAACTCAATACTCCAAGTGTGGGCATACTAAGGAATTATACAAAGTAGGGACTATACTTTTGGATTTATATTCGAATGTTCTATCTATGAATAGAACTGGCTTTTACGTTTTTACTGCCAATGTTTAACACTTTACATTTGCTAATACTGAATTCCATTTGCCATGTTTGGGCCCAATTAATTAGTTAAATAGTTGATCACAACTGATAGCAAACCCTTCTCTGTATCCTACTTTCTCTATACCACTGAGTAACAAACTTAAACCATATTTTTTTAATGTTGATTTTTGCTCCATTTCTGATCAATGTCAATGCATAGATTTCGAACATGCTATTTGTTTTTGTGTAAATGTAGATTTACAGGAATTATGCAACAAATGTATCGTACAAGGACAGGAACTGCAACTTGTTACCATTTTGAAAATGTTGAGAATGTCAAAGAATTCATATATTTCCGGGTGTATATTATGAACATAACTAGAATGTGAGCAAACCGTAACATTACAATGAATGCAGGGCACATAGTATCTAGAGAAGCACCTTTGATCTTAAGTTTCTTCTGTAGCTCTAATGACAGTCGCTCAACACTCTCCAAACGTAATCGCCCATCATCGCCTTGTTCCACCTGCCCTGATATCTGGTTTCCAACAGCAAAATGTCCTGGTGGAACCATTCGCTATACTTCTTGCTGACTGCACCCAAGTTGCTTTTGAAGAAATCAAGGTGGGAATGCAAATAGTGCAATTTGATTGACATTCTGCATCCAAGCTGATGGAATGTGCCGATCAGATCATCGACGAGCTGTGCGGAATTTGGTCTCCTCTGGTTGCCAAGAAAACCTTCCATAACCCTTCTGAAAGCATTCCAAGCACGCTCCTCATCATCAGTCATTTTACCCTGGAGTTCATGACTTGCAATCATTCTTCGAGC
>JAGKTI010042531.1:0-10095 GCA_018397915.1 Birgus latro
TCCGCTCCGTACCTGCTAGTGGTCTCTACAAAGCACGGGACTATTGTACCGTCAAATCAGAGTCAGTCATCACTTACACCACTCGCTTTCACCAATCAGTCCGTAAACACTCCTATAACATCTTCCAACCAATTGACATGCCTTCCAACCTGCCATCTACGAACATTACCGATATCTCCCCCAACATGCGTATGCTAACATTCCTCAACGACAGTGACTTCATTATGGATCAATTTTCTTTGGCCTTCAGCCGTTCATGGGTTCATCCAACCGTTGTGTTTCCCCCTGTGGTAATCTCTTTCATAGGTTTTCTCTTCGTCCTCTGTGCAGTGCACTGTTGTGTCCGGAAAATGGAACACAGACTACAGGAAATCAGAATCACTACTGGCATAGTACGCCCTACCCAAGACATTGAAACTACCCGTACTTAGTGCCTTCGTATACTGTTACTACCAATGCCACCTGATAAGTTACAAACTGTGGACAGAACAAGTACCACCAGCAGTGTTGGCATATCTCTGATACAGCAATGTGTGACCATAGAAACTAAAAAAAAAAAAGAAAATGGAAAGACATGTGTACCCTATTTCACAAGAGTTATCTACAGTACTTGTATAGATATAAGACCATGCGTGAATGCATACTCTATTTACTCCTTGTATCATATATCAACATGACTCCTTGTGTATCTTATATCAACATACCTTCCCTTGTAACAATGTATATCCCTAGTTTACATCCCCTTGACATGGCCATGTCCTCCCTCCAATCCCCGTATCATACTTACTTCCTACCATTCCCTGTATCATAATCCCTCCCTCCCTCAACTGTATCATACTTGGCCCTTGTACAAATCTCCCGCCTACCTTAGTCATATGAACCACCCCATATAACTCCTCTCTAGTGTCAGGAGACACCATCTCAACCACCCGGGGGAGTATTGTACCATTCCCCTTATATGTATATATGCCCCCCCAACTGTGTGCCCCCACTGTATAACAGAACTGCTGAGCTAATCAGCCGCTCCCAGGCTTGACCAACCAACTCGAAACATATGTACAGTCAGTCGAGGGCTAACTCCTAAACGGGCAGCATCTTGTCTAAGTGCTCCACAATTAAAGGCTGTAAATAGCTACTCCAGGACTTTCCTTCCACCATCAAGAGGGTGTAACAAACACGCCGTCGTGGGGCTCACTGACCTTTCTCCTCGTCTCTTGTCAGATACTGGATGTCCTACTCCTCCTCCTCGTGATCTCCGAGGAACTCAGGTACCTTTGCAGTTTTCATCTCGTCCAGCTGCTGCTCCTGTACCAGCTGCTATTCCCGTACCAGCTGCTACTCCTGTACCAGCTGCTACTCCTGTACCGGCTGACACTCCTGTATCGGCTGCTACCTTCAAACTGTCTGCTGCTCCTGTACCATCTGCTCGCTCTGCTACTGGTGTTCAGTCTTCTCTACAGTGTGCCTCTACAGTTTCTAGTTTCAAGTTCAGGTGTAGAGATGGAGGTTGCGTCTACAAACTTCAAAAGGGTGAGGAGTGAGGAGTCTTTGGGTGACTCCCCTCCTTCTAAGGTTCAAACTTCTGTACCGCATGAGGATTCTGAGAGGGCTCTTCGCTCGACAGCCCAGCTAGTGGTGGCATCTAAGTCAGTGGGTGCTTGTGATGGTCTTTCTAGGATTCCAGTCCCTGCCTCTTGCTCAGGTGTGGTGGGGTCGGGGTCTTTAGATACTCAGGGGGCTCGGTCGCTTGCTCCCTCTGATCCGTCACACAGCAGCCAACCTTTGATTGATTCGTTGTGGAGGGTTCAGTTGACCCCGTGGTGCCAGCTGGACCCCCATGTGGGTGTGCAGATGGAACGAGTGGTTCTTCCAGGAAGGTCTCTGTGCCCTGGGCTCATTCTGGCGATGGGCGGGACGTGTCTCAGGGTAAGGGTCCTTCCATCCATGGAAACTCTAAATCTTCATTGTCTTCTCGGTTGGTGAGGCAGAGCTCCACACCTCGGAAGAAGGGCTTTCACACCCCTCCCAACGAGGTTGCTACATAGCCTTGGTGTTTCTCAATTCACAGTACTGTATTTACTACTAATCAATATGGCTCAATCAGTACCACTCTGTCTTCAGTGGAATTGTAGAGGTGCCATGGCAAATTGGGAGGAATTGCAGTTATTACTTTCTGCTCTGAGCCCGCTTTGTGTCTGTCTCCAGGAGACAGTGGTGGAGGATAGACCATTTCCTTCTATCAGGGGGTATAAGGTCTTCCATGCATCTCCTCCTGGCGGTCACAGCAGTGGATGTGCCATTTTATGCTGCTCTGATGTCCCCTTTATTTCCTTTGTGATACAGTCTCCCCTTCAAGTTCTAGTGGTACATATGCACGTTGGGAAGTGCTGTACCATCTGTTGTCTGTACCTTCCACCTTCCATTCCTGTTATGTGTGCTGATCTGGAGACACATATCAGTCAACTTTCACCCCCGTTTCTACTCCTTGGTGACAATGGCCACCATCCTTTGTGGGGTGACTCACTTTCGAATCCTTGGGGTGATCTTCTTGCCTCTTTGGTTGGGGATTTAGATTTGGTTGTCCTAAATGATCGGAGTCCGACTCACTTTCATATTCAGACTGGCATGTATTCTGTCATTGACCTCATCATCTCCTCCCCTGATTGTGCCCTTGATTTTTCTTGGGAGATTTTGGATGATCTGCATGGTAGTGACCATTATCCTGTGTTGGTCCAGACTACTCGCTCTGTTCCTGCAACCCGTATGCTACGCTGGTGTCTGGATAGGGCTGATTGGTCTCTCTTTGAGGAACTGTGTGTACTTGCATACAAGGTTACTGATTTTTCAACTATTGATGATGCCGAACATTATTTTACTAAGACTCTTTTCTCAGTAGGGGTTCATTCCATTCCTCGGACTTCTGGTGTTTTTTTCCCGGGGACCTGTGCCATGGTGGAATGATGCCTGCTCTATAGCAAAAGGAGCTTATAACGTGGCTGCCAGTCGGTATTTTGCCAGCCGTGATATTGTTGTTCTAAAAATCCAGTTTCGCAATGCACGTGCTCACTACAGATGGGTCATGAAGAATGCTTGCCGTAATTCGTGGAGGTCGTATGTTTCTACAGTTACGTCCTCTACACGAACGCCTATGGTGTGGAGAAAGGTGTGCAAAATATCTGGTAGGTTCTCTCCCCCCTCCCCACAGGTGTTGCATCTTCATGGAAATCTGGTGTCTGCACCACATGCAGTAGCCTCTGCTCTTGCATATCAGTTTTGTGCTGTCTCCAAAAAGGATCCTTCTAGCCGTGTGCTAGCTTTCGTAGGGATCAGGAGAGGCTAGGTCTTGACCCTCGCTCTCGTAGCTAAAAACCATATAATTTAGACTTCAGCCTCCATGAGCTGTGTGCTGCCCTTTCAGTGTGGTGACACTGCACCTGGGCCTGACGACATCCCATACACTCTGCTACATCATCTGCCGACTGAATCAATACAGTTTTTATTGGACCTTTTTAACAGGGTTTGGAGTGAGGGCTCTATTCCCAAGAGTTGGAAGTTGGGTATTGTCCTCCCCATTCCCAAGCCTGGTAAGGACCATTCCCATGTCTCCAACTATCGCCCAATTACTTTAACATCGAGCATGTGCAAGATATTCGAAAAGATGGTCAGTGTCAGGCTTGTGTGGTTTCTAGAAAAGGGTTGCTTTCTCTCTCATTCGCAGAGTGGCTTCCATAAATTACGGTGTACTTCAGACAACCTTATCAGGCTTGAGGCATCGATTTGTGAAGCTTTTGCCTCTAAGCAGCATTTGGCTGTGTTCTTTGACCTTGAGAAGGCTTATGACGCTGCTTGGCGCCATGGCATCCTCCAACAACTTCATGCCTTTAGTTTACGTGGTCGCCTGCCCATGTTGCTTGGAGACTTCTTGACTGATCATGTGTTTCGGGTCCGTGTGGGTTCTACCCTCTCTGCATCACCATGCCAGGAGGAAGGAGTCCCACAGGGAGTGTCTTAAGTGTTTCCCTGTTTGCAGTGGCCATTAATGGTATTCTTGACACCATGCCTGCTGGGGTATCCTCATCCCTTTATATGGATGACTTAGCTGTATGGTTTTCTCGCTCCTGCATGTCTGCTATTGAGTGGCGTGTGCAACTTGCCTTGGACAAGATATTTGCCTGGGCCACTTCCAAGGGTTTTCGTTTTTCCCCTTCTAAGACTGTGGATGAGAGGGGTACACCCGGACCCTGATCTCCAGCTTTGTGGCAGGAGGCTCTGTTGTGTGGCAGAGACGAAAGTCTTGGGCATGATATTTGACCGCCGTTTGACTTGGGTTTCACACTTGGCAAATCTTAAAGCATCATGTATGAAGGCTCTCAGTCTATTGAGAGTTATGTCCCATACCTCTTGGGATGCTGATTGGACGACATTCTTGCATGTTTCAGGTTTTTGTAACCTCCAAGCTGTCATATGGCTGCGAGGTCTACTCCTCTGCCAAAGAGTCCAGACTAAAAACTCTAGACGCTGTCTATCATGCTGGTCTTTGCCTTGCAACTGAAGCTTTTCGGTCATCACCGATTCCCAGCTTGTTGGTGGAGGCTGGTGTGCCTCTCTTCGATCTACTGCATCAGTCTGTTGCAGCATGGTGCTGGCACCAGATTCGTCGCCTTCCAGACTCACTTGTCTGTTAGTTTGTGATGCAACAGTCCTGTTTTTTTTATATTATAGTAGACACCCTTGCATGCCTCGTCCGTTTGGATATAGGGTTCAGGATATCATGGAGGAGTTTGGTTTGTTGGCAATACCTGTCAATCCTGTTCGGATCCCGAGGGTTGCGCCATGGATCTTGCCCAAGGTAACTTTCTGCAGTTTTTTCTCAGACTCAAAGGATTCTGTCGCTCCTTGGTGTCTTTTACATTTTTTTTTAGAACATTCTTCCAGTCATGGTGGATCTGTGCCTGTGTATACTGATGGCTCTAAATCCGCCTGGTGTTGGTTTTGGAGTGGTGTTTCCCAATTTTGGCTGTGGAGGTAGTCTTCCTTTGGCTGCCTTAGTTTTTACTGCAGAGTTATCAGCTATCATTTTAGCCCTGATGTTGGTGTATGTTCACCGTGGCAATTATTTTACTATTTTTAGCGACTCTCAAGCGGCACTTTTGGCCCTGGACTCCTCTAACTCTTCCCATCCTATAGTTTTAGCTATTTTGGAGTGGCTGTTCCTCATTCATCGTCAGGGAAAGAGAGTGGATTTCTGCTGGGTACTTGCACATGTTGGTGTTGTAGGTAATGAAAGGATAGATACACTAGCTAAGGCTGCGGCTTTGCGAACTGTACATGCTCCTTGTCCTCTGCCTGCTACTGATTTTCAGGCTCCACTATTGTCTGCTGTTCGTGCTTGTTGGCAGTTGCGGTGGGATAGCACTCCTGTCAGCAAGCTAAAGGAAGTCACCAGGTTCGTCTCTCAGAGAGTTTGTTTTACAATGCCTCGTAAGTTAGAGACTGATCTGGCTCGCCTTTGCATTTGACATACCAAGCTCACACATGGGTTCGTCATGTGTGAAGGCGTGCAGCCATTCTGTGATGATTGTTTGGTTCCCCTTACTGTCAGGCATTTGCTGGTTGAGTGTCCCAGTTTGGGCGACTTACGTCGGAGGCTGCTACTGAGGCACCGATGGGAGGGTGGTGTTTACTGTCTCTCTTCATTGCTTGGGGGAAAGCCTGGTGCCCCTGGAGACAATGTGTTTTTATTTCTGAAGGAGGCTGGCCTCCTTCACCTGTTATTATTGCTTTGTTTTCACTGTGATGTCTAGTTTTTAATATGGAGTTTTGCTTTTTAATGTTTTTATATTTTTACTGCTTATATTTTTGCTTATACAGCACCATATGACCTTATTGTTCCAGTACCATTCATTTTATCAATCAATCAATCAATCAACCCTCTCCTTCCGCTTCACCCCTTGCCCAGTGGGATGCATATGGACGTGCACGCAGAAAAAACGTGCTGCACATGGCAAACGGCCTGCTTTACCAGGTGTGGGTAGACTGGATATCTTTGTCTGGGAGGATGCAAAAAGGATTTGAGCCCTCTGTGCCGGTGTTTGATGAGGAAGGAGAAGATATTCAGGAAGATCAGCTTCCCCCCAGGCCCTTAACTATTAGCAATATTTTCAGGGCAATATTCACAACTACAGTCATACAATACCTGGCTGGAAGCGGCTGCCAGCGAAAGCACACACGGGAGGGACTGGCAACCTGTGGAGGTGGGGGAGTTGTTTGTGTGGCTAGCCCTTACCATGTTGATGGTGAACGCTTTTATTTATTTTTTTTTTTTTTTACGTGTCTGACCCTGGGCAAAGGCTTCAGTGCCTATTCCCAAGTTCTTTGGGGCCCAGTAGTCCTCCTACATCTCCACATGTCACCACTTCGGCGCTAATACCCACCATCCATATTGAATACAAGCTAGGGCTGTCTCATACAGGACTGGTGTACTGGTATTAACGGCGGTACTTTTATGACATGTCGGCGGGTCATCTGGTAGGTCAGAAATTCAAATCCTTAAACTGTTCCCTGCCCAGCCGGGATTCGAATCTGGGTTCATTAGGACTGCAGGCCGTCTCTCTACCGATTCTGCCACTGCTTCCATGACTATTGGTCGGTAGATGAACTCGTGGGAACACCTGTCTTTGGTAAGTATATGGCCTGTGACAGGTATTGTACCTGGCCATCCTAAGGTTCCTCCATTTCAATAGAAATTATGGGCATGCACCGAATGACAGGTTGTGGAAAATTAGACCCATTCTAACAATGCTCAAGGAGTCATTTTCAAGAGTTTTTCATCTGTTTCAGAAAGTGGTAATTGATGAGTCGCTGGTGTTATTCAGAGGCAGGTTGGCATTTATTCAGTATGTGCCATCCAAGCGTCACCACTTTGGGCCGAAATTCTTTGTCCTTTGCGACTGATGATGGAAAGGTATTTCAACAGGCACCACATTCGGTACACTGATAATTATTACACTGCCCTGGCGTTGAGAAAGTATTTGCTTGAACACGGTACTGGGTCCTGTGGAACTGTCCGGGCAAACAGAAAGAATTTCGCTGTATTCCCGGCAAATACTGAGAAAGAAGCCCTTCTTACCAAGAAATGTGGCAACATGTTAGCCCTTCTCTGGCATGACAAGAGACGGGTTAACATGTTATCAACAGTACATAAGGGTGTGTTTGAAGAAACAGGAAAAACAGACTACAGGACCAGGGAACTTGTTTTGAAGCCAGATACTGCCAACGATTATTACATCAACATGTGGTTTGTTGATAAATCGGACGTGTAAACTGGTGAGGTTGATTGCCTATGTAAGTCCTGCAGGTGGTACCAGAAGGCGTTTTTCATCCTAAACAGTTTCATATTAGCTCGTCAGGAAACCTCTCTCTCTACAAGAGTTTGAGAGAGAGCTTGCACGTGAACCGCTTGAAGAGTATTCAACTGCACAGGTGCCAGGTGCTGGGCAGGGGAAGCAGACAGCACCTACAGCGGACAAGCTAAGCCGTGCAGACTACTTCTTGTGGCACAGGCTAGTAGAGATTGGCCGTACCACAGCAGGTCGTCAGGCATGCAAGTGGTGCCTTGTCTGTAACATGACCAAACACTGTTCCCCAGCACGAAAAGAGACAGCCTATACCAATGTGCAAAGTGAAAGGTCCCCCTATGCCCTAAATGTTTTTGTGTGTATCACTCCAAGCATGATTACTGAGCAGGTGTGTGGGAAAGCGTAAATACTATACAGGTATGCACAAGTGTGTGTGTTGTGTGTGTTATAAATAAGTGAAATGTTAGATATTATAAGTGATATCTAGTAAGTGCTATGATATGCTTGTAAGTGTTTTATAATAAGTTCTACAAATGCAGTGCAATAAGTGTTACTGTTTATAGGCTATTGGTGACAAAATTATTGGAAATACCTTGAGTTAGCCTACCTGTTACCAAAACCACTCGTGAGTGGGCCAGAAAGAAAATTACCTGGTTGGATATCATTAAATGATTTCCCTCGATACTCAGGAAATAGTGCTGAATATGTGAGCATAAGGGCATTTGTGATGTGAAGTACAGGTAATGTAAGTTGTGTGTATTTGTGATGTGAAATACAAATAATGTAGGTTGTGTATAACGTTTGTAAGGTTTTCACGATGCCCCTGATTGGTACAAATCAGTCTGAATTATAGTACAAGTAATTACCTCATATTCAACTATACTGCTTGAAACAGCCACAGCATTTACTTGTCAAAGTGCATTTGCCCGTAATCTTAATGTAAAGTGCAATTATAAGTGTTGGAGTAGAGGGAAATTAATATAATTGACGCAAGAAGTGAATACGGAAAAACAAAGAGCTATTTTCTTCCCACACCTACGGGGCATAATAGCACTATGAAAAGGGTAAAAAACCCTTTGGATAGCCACATGGACAGGGTGATGACTCATCCTTACGACAGTGAGTAAGGAAAAGTCCAGGATCGAGTGGAATTTTCCAAATTCCTTCCAAGGATGCATGGGCAGTGTTACAATCACCACTCCGGTCAGAGCTGCCAATACTGGCCAGTGAGTCCAAAGTCACTTACCACAGGCGCGCGCTCGGAACCAGCCCACCAAAACACGAAAAACCAGTCATCTTCAACTTATCCTTACTCATCTACAGACCACCTGGAGACTTTGGGATACCTTCATTTGAAATAGGAAGAGTTGGTGAGTCTTATGTATCTTTATTTTTTTCTCTAGCTTTTATAGTTTGGCAGATATTGGGGTTTGAAGTAAGGGAATATTTACCAAAATCTCGAAAATTACCCATAAGGAGGAGTGGGCGATGGCGGGAAACCCCCGGTGGGTAAGGGTTAAAGTCTGTGGATAGAGAGAGGATGACACAACTTTTTCGTATGTAGTAGCATCTCTTAACACGTTGTACGTCTTTTCCACATAATCGGATTAGTATAAAATGACCACAGAGTTACTTTTGTACGCTTTTCTAATAAGAATAGCATCATTTTTCTTGAGGTTTTCAATGGCCGGACGAAAGCCAGAAAAACCTTTTTGTACCTAGACCAAGAACACAAAGTCAGCAAAATAAGCCATACATCGTAGTGCCATAATCAAATATTAGCCTGGTACAGTATGTGAGTCATGATTTGGATGTAAACATTGCATTTTGATATACAGTACTTCCACTTTTATATCGATGTTAGTAAAGAATTAACCCATTAGTAACGAAACTGCAAGGGTGTACAAAATTCCATGTAAGAGACTGTGACTTAGTTTATACTGGTGAAAGGAAGGGATTTGGACATTCGCATTAAGTAACACAAGTATGCTTGTAAGATGGGCAACATAAATAATGCGGAGTATGCTCACTCTTCAGAAAACAACCACAGAATTGACTGAAATTCTAGCAAAATTTTGTACAAATGTAGTAATTATAACAAATGTAGGATAGTAGAAGCTGTATGTATAGAGACGTGTAATAATTTTAACCATAGTGATGGAATGTGCAAATTAGATCCAGTAACGAGAGAATTAGTGACCAGGTCCTTGCCTCCCTTTGTAATCCCTCACTCAGGTCGTGGACAGTGCAGAGGAAATATGAGGTGAGCTCACATCTGGTGCAGTTGGAAAAGCCAGGTTTGGTTACCCTGCATATAAGCAGCTTCTCAATAATTGTATGTACTACTTTTGGTCTGTAGATCCACTGAAGAGGGTGACAGCTGTGTTTGGAAACACATATCTGCAGGTGTGTGTGTGTTTATTATTTTTTTTTTTTGCTTTATGTCACTGGAGTCCCCTTGTCCATCCACACACTCAATCAGTAACTCAGTTCTTGAGAGCTCTGTACACTTCATTAACACTTCTGTCAACAGGTCAGTCTCAGCCACCACTCTACTCATCTTGTTATAGAAGGCATCACTTACTACTTGGTTTTTCACTTTTCATATTTCCCTCCTAGGTGCATAGGTCCTCTTCTTCATCACTCGTCCCTTGAACACCATGTCACATATCAGTAATATGTGTTGCTGCACACTTCACTCCCTGTAGCTGTTTCATCCCTCACCAATCTCCTGTCA
>JAGKTI010042532.1:0-10095 GCA_018397915.1 Birgus latro
TTTCCTCTCCTTTCAGGTGTAATCAAGCCACTAAAGTCTAACCGCTTCATACGCAAAATAGATGCAAACGTTCTTGTAAACCGGTCGCTTATTTTCTCCCAGCAGTCTTCCTTTTCGTGTCTCATTAATTTTCTCTCAGCAACTTTCCTTTTCGTCTCTATAATTTTCCTCAACAATCTTTCTCTTCGTCCCTATCATTTTCTCCCAGCACTAATCCTTTTCCTCTCATTATCATTTTCTCCAGGCAGTCTTCCCATTTCCACCACTATCATCTCTGTTCGTCATCTATAATTATGCTCGCTATTATCACCTCTGGAAGGACGATTATAGGTGCGTTATACGGATGCTGGTAAATCGATCTTCACGTTCTCTGTTGTCGTGTTGTAATTGGATGTACTGCGGTTTTGGCGTGAAGGCTCTGTGGTTAGAAGTAGTGCAGGATCATGTTGCGTAAGGTGAGATTTTGCGGTACTAAGGGGTTGTTTAGGTGGAAATAATTGGAAAGAGAGTTAAGAAAGTCTGTACAATATTTTTAGGACAGTGTGAGGTGTGACTGGTAGCTGTGTGAGATGTGATTATGAGGTGAGGTGTGACTGTGAGATGTGGCAGACTGAAGTGCGTCCCAGTGTTATGTGAGATGTAGCTGTGTGAAATGTGACTGTGAGATGTAGCAGTGTGAGATGTGGGAGAGTGCAGTACGTTCTAGTGTGTATGTGATTTATGTTTGTGTGAAATGTGCCTATGAGATGTGGCAGTGTGAGATGTGGTAGTGTGAAGTGCGTTTATCTCATGACAGTGAACGGTGTGCTTGTGAAATGTGCGATAGACTGATAGTGTTAGGTGTGTTTGTAAAGTGAAGCAATGTAAGAGTTTTGACAATTGAAAATTTAAGGTGTCTGTGAGGTGTGGCAGTGTGAAGTGTGTGTTTGAGGCTCAACATTTTGAATTGTGTGTGAGACGTGACGGTGTAAAACATATGTTACGTGTTGCTTTCTGAACGTTTTATAATTGTAATTGATTTGCTGTATTTGTTTGGCAAGATAATAGACATTTTCTTGTTGCTCCTCAGTTGCCGTCGACCTTGCTTTGTTATGTAAATGTAGTTTGATTGTGTTGTCTGTTTGTTTTGTGATCTCTCTTGTTACCAGGATTCTCGCGTATGTTTTGTCTCCGTCATTTGTACTGTACTCGTAGCATGGCGTGGCGTGGTTTTGTGTTGGTCAGCGCTGTTGTTCATTTATTATTCATTGTTGTGTTGCCGTGTTTTTCATTATTGGTGGCGTGTTGCGGTTTTCCTGCAATATTTTCGGTGTTGCCTCACTCAGTTGGTATCCACCGGCGGCAACCACAGTCCTGCCTGTCACAACGGCCTTGGTCACGGCGTCGCGGAAGAAAATTTCTCGACAATATAAGAATATAAAAATAAAGCTGGAATTTAAGCGTCGCAGCATAACCTTTACGTTTTACTATCTTCTCATATATTGCATTATGCTAACGTCTCAAGAATTGTAGCCTCTAGTCTATCTATCTATCTATTGCCAGACACCTTGATCCCGAACGGGGTGGCCACAAACAAATCGCCTCCATGTCACTCTGTCCCCTGCCATTTCACTACCACGCTCCCAACTCACACCCCCCTCTCTCATATACCTCTCCACTCCATCCCTCCATCTCATCCTCGGCCTCCCCCTCCCTCTCGCCCCCTCCACCTCAGTCACATACACTCTCCTCGTCAGTCTTTCACTCTCCATCCTCTCTAGTATTTAATAATATTCATACACACATAGGCAGGTAGATAGATAGATAAATACAAATATAGGTATATAGATAGAAAATATGTAAGTCTCTATCTCTCCATAGCTGTATCTCTCTACTTATCTGTTTATCCATCCATCCAGCTATCTGTCCCATCAGTGTATGTATGTATTTACCCATCTACCTTTCTCCATGTGTCTGACTGCCTATCAGTCTGTCTAACTGTCAGTCCATGCAATAATTTTTCAAATCATTGAATTGTTCGCGATGTTCGTGCAGTTTTCACAGACAGCGTTAACTCGTACCTCAAGTAAATTGCTACAACGAGTTCATGCATATCTCACCCGTGCCCTTTCAGCTACCTCCCAGCAGTATTAAACAATTGACTGTATCGCTACGTGTGATAGCGTTTATAGTTGTATTAGTGCTTTATGGCCTGTGAGACTAATTCGACATGAAGATTGTGGTCTTGAACAGTACTGAAGTCTGCTGATTGGGAGGTAGATAGATAGGAAGATACATACATACCTACTTATAGACATACATAGATGAATGGATGAATAGATTTAATTAATATGTTGATAGATAGATCAGCAGACGAGTAGATGAGAGAGAGAGAGAGGGAGAAGAGAGAGAGAGAGAGAGAGAGAGAGATGAGAGGGTGGAAAGAAAGAAAATTAGAATAGGAGGGAAGGAAGGCGAAAGGTGCGAAGATAAAGAATATTGGACTAAGGAGATAGACAGACAGACAAAGACAGACACAGTTCAGTTCAGTCGCATGGCATACTGTAATTACGACAGGTGAAGCAGAACACGGCAACCTGCTCTACCGGTCTCTCTTGATTTGCGGCCGGAGATATTTCATTGCTGTTGTATACAGTAGACGAGTCAAAGACCTCGTATAGTTGAGGGATTCTAGTGCAACATTATGGAGGAATCATAAACCTCATTTACTTCAGGGAGTTTAGTGCCACGAACAGAAACGAAGTCCTCAAGTGATGCAAGGATTTTAATGCTACCCAAGAAACTAATCCAATTTTTTTTTTTTTTTTTTAGCTGATTCAGAGATTTCAATGCTCCCCTTGAGACATATCCAATCTTTAGATTCTTGTGGATTTCAGTGCTACATTAGCTATTAATCCAAGTCCTCGCCTGTAGGTCAGTGATCTCTCGGTAACCAATCCAAACAAAGAGGCCAAAATGCTACTGAATTCTGACCTATCTTTGTGTTATCTCTTGATATACTTTCAGTTCTAATCAAGATTTTTTTTTCTTATTTAATTTGCGTGTTGCCTTCTGTCACCGGCCAATATATATATATTTTTTTCCGTGGATGAGATGGCTGTTTGATTGAATACAGTAATAATACATTTGTTTCTAGTTCGACTAGAAACAACTACAATTAATGGCTGTGGTGAATCATATAGATTATTAAGATGAAGTGATAACTAAATTGGAATATCCGTTTTCTTAAATTATACAACACCTTATATTGAATATTTTTCCTATATAATTGATAGCTATGTATGCACATAGTTATTTCAGAATAGTATTTATAGAAACATTACTGTTATCACAGTTTGCTGTTTTAAATGCAACTGGATAATGACAGGAATAAATCGTTTAGTCTCTTGTTTTTAGTTCCATTTCCATGCGTATCATATCCTTACCTTAGCGGCCCAATGAGGTTATCAGAGGTATAATGTGAGGAAGACGGGCTGGTGTCTGCTGCTGCGGCTGCTTGCGTCTGCTGCCAGCTCCCGCACCCGACTGACTCCACCAGCTCCCTTCCTCCAGACTTTTAGTGCTCGCCCTCCCCCAGACCACTCCGGCGAGGTTTCAGACTCCCCCCTCCCTTTTCTCCCTCTCTCTCCCCCTTTCTCCTTCTCCCTTCCTCGTGCCCCCATCCCATTCTTCGCCTTTCCCACCCACCTGTTCCAACCACCACCATACCCTTCTAGGTACAGTACACCATACCCTCCTTCTCACCTTTTTTCCACTTGTCCCCAACCGACCAGTTTCCAGCCTCTTTCCATCTCACCCCCTCCCTTTTCGTCTCCCCTTCCTTTCTTTTCCCTTTCTTAGTCCCCTTTTCCTCTTATCTTTTCCAGTAGTCGTACTGTTAAAGATTATCTACCTCTTTTCCACTTGCTTCCACCTCCCAGTTTCCAGCCTTTTTCCAACTCACCCCAGCCAACCTCAAGCCACTTCTTACACCCTCCTACCCCTTCTGCTCATCCCCCTCCTCATCTCTTATGCTCCACCCCACCATTCCTGCTGTGCCTGCACCACTAACACTTCCATCAACGTTTATGAATATTACATTTATTTGCCGCCATAACAGGTACTTCTCATTATCTTAACTACAAGTCAGAGCAGTGTACGAGTATTGATCATTAATACTGTTGCCGTTGTTGTAACTGTGTAGTGAAGAAAATAGTAGCATGTTAAAGAATGATGAATATAAATACTACGATTTATCCCTTCCGCACGATACTCTATTTGTTACTGTTGCTGCTTCATCTTTTACGGCACAGGGGATAAGTCTACAGTGAAAGGGATTGCTGTTAAAATATCTGTTGTATTCAGTAATATTACGTCTTATATAAACCTTATCGCCATGCACAGCAGTATTACTAGTCAATAATAATCACAGTTATTCACCTTACGACGTTGCACTCACTGTCACGCCAATCACAAACAGTTTCAACACCACTTCAGCCAGTACTATCATCCCCACCCCAATAACTCTCAAATTACCATCAGTACCAACATCTCTGTCACAACATTCTAGCAGCACAACCATTATGACAGTCACGAAGTATTCCCCTTTTTAATAGGACTCTAATAATCAGTACAGTTATTACTACCACCACAATAAATTCCTCAGTTATAGGAACCACACCACGAACATAGCAACCAAGACCACGGCCACCAATCTTGACAACCATAAATACAGCAATACACACCAGAATTGTAACTGCTATAGGTACTATCCGCCATCAGTTTACCTCTGCCACAAATATGACAACCAAGACACTTATATTACTACCACAATATGTTACTACCACCACCACCACCACCACCACCGTCATCTCCCATTGCTCCACAACAACCACAGTTACAACCACCACTACTTGGAACGTAACTACCACCACTGCCTCCTACAATCACAGCATGACAACCATCACTACCACTAACAGAGCACCATTTTCTCCAGACGCTTCACCCCCACAAGCACTGCTACCACAGTCATTACTGCATTTTCCAGAACATCCCCCAAAGTCATCACTGTCTCCACAACGCCACCACATTCACCACAACTCCCAACCCGTCAGTCACCACCATTCACCACGACCCCCACAACCTCAGTCACAGTGCACATTCTTCACACACACGCAATCACCACCATCACCACATTCACCTCCACAGTCACCACATACTCGCATTTAACAACCTGTACCTCTGCCTTATTCTACACCACTTCCACCACAATCACCACATTTACACAATCTTCACAACCATGCGGACTCCACTGTCGCCACCGCTCCTCAATTACCGTCATAATCACTATATTTCCCACATTCTTCACCACACCACTGGCTTCTCCACAACTGCAGAGCCACTCATACAGCCTCCACATCCACCATAGCCTTTATCCGCCATCACAAACTCCATCACATTCACCACAACCCTTGTTAACCACCACTGTTATAATATTCGTCATAATCTTACAACACATACATTCCCCACAACTTCCGCTTCTGCCACAGCCCTACCACCACTACCAGCCACCATACTAGCCATTTATTTTAATACCCACAGATATTACCACACTTAAGCCAGTACCACAGCCACCACATTCACCACAACCATACAATCATCACCACAGCAGCTTCATTCACTACAATCCAAGAACCATAAAACAACCACCAACAGCCCAGGCTCACCACATACAGTCCTGGCTCACAACCACCACCACCGTCACAGCCATCACTACCATGACCACCAGCACCACCATAACCTCCACGATCGCTGTCACAACTACGACCACCATCACAGTCACCACGATCACTATCACTTCCACAACCACCACAACAACCACGCAGCCTACACTTACCACATTTACCACCACTCGCACAACCACGTAACCACAGCCACCATTACCACCACTACAACCACACAGCCACCACCAAGACTCATCTTACACTCACCACATCCACCCCAGGCCTGCCACCACCACCTCCACCAAAAAACTCGGCGAGCGTCACATAAACAACAGTAAACTTGCGCTTCACCGCGAGCATGGAGACCACAGAGGCTGACAGACTGCCTGGAGACCGAACAGGAAGTTTAAGGTCGCGGAGAGATTAGGGGGAAGGGAAGGGATGGGAGGGGGAGAGAAGGAAGGGAGGGAAAAGAAGGGAGGGATGGAGGAAGGGGAAGGAAGGAGGGGGAAGTGGAGTTAAGGGAAGTAAAGGAGGGTAAAGGCAAGTGAGAGAAAGAGAGAAGAAAGGGTTAGGATATGGTGAGGGAAAAGGAGCGAAAGAACGAGGGGGAGTTAATGGAGGCAACGGATTGGAGAGTTATAGAAGAGTAAAGGGGAGTGAGGGACTGGGAAGGAAGAAAAGGGAAGGAAGGGAGGAACTAGAAGAAAGATGCGGAAACGGTGAAGGGATGGAAGAAGTTAGGGCAGGGAAAAAGTAGTAAGTGGAAGGGAAGGGAAGGGGAAGGGGAAGGGGAAAGAGTAGTAAGAGATGGGAAGGGGAGGAGGAGTAAAGCTGGGAAGGGGAAGGAAAGAGAAATGAGGCTTAGGGGCAAGAGGTAAGGAAAGGAAAGGAAAGGGAAGGGAGAGAAGTATATGAGAGAAGAAATGAGGGAAGGCAGAAGTTATGGAGGGAGGTAGGAGCGTAGAGCATTAGAGGGGGAGGGAAGGTAGAAAGGGGAAGGAGATGAGATGCGGAATGGGAGGGAAGGGGAGCAGAGTCAAGGGGTAGGATGACTAAGGGTTAGGTAGGGTGATGAGGTTTGAAAAAGAATTTGGGCGAAATAAGAAATACTGATAAAAGAAGACTATGGTAAGCGACAGCAGGAATAGCTGGAGGATTGAACAGACAGAAATTTACCCTTTTTCTATGATGAAGTCTTTTTATTATGTACTTGCTTGGTCCGCACCGTTTTAATAAGCTTTTGAGAAGCTTTTCGAGCTGAAGGGATAAGATATAACCTTCATTAACTCTGCAAATATGAGGGAGGTTTCCTAAGGTGAAGATAATCGACTCAGGCCAAAAGTAAATAAAGTTGAAAGGAACTCTGAAGCAGGTGTATGAATGAGAGAAACAGAGAAAGAGGCCAGTGGAGAATGAGATTAGAAGTGGTTGACAAGAACGGTGATGTAGGTTACCTGGAGAATGGTGACGGGAGGGTGAGCAGCATAGAATAACAAATAAAAAAAAAATACAAAGGAAGTTACATGAGAAAAGGAAGTCGAAAAGATGTAGCAGAGGAGAGGAATAGGACAGCGGGTGACACTGTTGTTTTCGTGGCCCCAGGCTCGTCCGGATGTGAACCAGGTGGACTGAAGGCTGCCCTTATCCTACAGTCCGGCATCCTCCTTAAGGGTGATAGGGTAGGAACTGAGGGAAGCGTGTATCCGCTTATATCGATGTCACCGCGTGAAGGCCTTTCTTAAAGGAGGGAATTAAGAAAACAGTGAAGTAAGTTAATTGAAGTGGGAGAACAGCAGATGATACAGAGGCAGGAAGCAGACAGAGACGAAGGGATGGAATGGGAAAGTGAATGGTAAGAAAACAGGAGAGGGTGAGAATAACAACAAGGTAGGTAGGTCAACAGTGGTAGGGAGAGGGGGAGATTTCGTGGCATAGAATACAGATAAAAAGAATACGAAGATAGGAAGAAAAAATAGCGAGTAGAGGAGGACAGGGGACCGAGAAAAACACCAGGATAGTGTCACAATAGAAATGGAGAGAGAGAGAGTAGTGGAAGGTATGACGGTAGATAAGATAAGAGGGGAAGGGACTCTGGCTGGAGGCTTAGTTTGGACGTTAAGAAGACAGTGAAAATCAAGGGCCGAGGGAGAAGCTGGATTTGGCTGATTGTTGTGGGATGGGGATAAAAAAAATTCGCTACACAGGTGCACAGAGGAGGCTTGGCAGGGAAGGGTGGTTGGAGAGAGAGTTGGTGGGGAGGGATGGAAGAGGGGGAGGCGAGGAATGGAGGTGAGAGAGGGAAGGGAAGAAATGGGGGTTACTTAGAGGGGAGAAGAAGTGAGAAAGATGAAGGGGTGGGAGAGGAGGAGAGAGAGGAAGGGATTTAAGGTTGAGAATTAGGTGAGGAAGGAAAAGGATTGGGAGGAAGGGAGAGAAGGAGGCGAGAGAAAGGACTGGATAGAAATGAGATAGAGTGGGGAAAGGATGGGAGGAGAGGAAGGAGGTGAGAGAGGGGAAAATCTGGGAGAGAAGGAACCAGGTAAGAAAAGGTAAGGGCTTGGGGAGAGGAGAAAAAAGAGGTTAGCTAAAGGTAGAGAGAGAAGGAAGGAGATAAGAAAAACGAAGGGAGAGAAAGGAAAATAGAGGACTGAAGAGAAAGGAGGAGATGAGAGAAGGGAATGGATGGAAGGAGGGAAATGAGTGACCTAGGCGCAGGTAAAAAGCACACGGACCGTTGAAAGGAGAATGGGAGGGAGGGAGCCTGGACCGGTGAATCATCTGATCTAGAATGTGTGTTCAAGGACCCGCCAAATATTTATCGAGTGTTATAAGGGTGAAGGGGTGGCTTTGGTTGTGGGATTCAGTCTTTTCGTGTAGTACTAGTAATATAATAGTAGGACTAGTGGTGGTGGTGGTGGTGGTGGTGATAGTACTAGTTATAAATGTTGCACTGTTACAAGTTATATCCGTAGGAGACAATGCCAGTGTCCCTCTCTGTGAAATTCTGTTGTTGGCCAGATCGTACGTTTTGCCCTTCCTTCGCCTCTCCCTCTCTTCCTGCTCTTTTCTCCTCTGGGCATCGTTACCCTTGTCTGCCAGTAATACCCAACCTTCGCCTTGACCCTCACACCACCTCTCCCCCTCCCTCTCCTTCCTTCAGTCACCCCCTGCCTTCCTTCCTTTCATCCCCTACTCTCTTACCATCCCTCCTATTACCAACTGCCTGCCTCCTATCACCCTTACCCCCTACCTTCCCTCCTGTCACCTACTACCCCTACCTTCCCTCCTATCACCCCTACACCTTATCTTACCTTCTATCACCCCCACCCCCTACCTTCCCCCCTATCACCCCCACCCCCTCCCTACCTTCCTTCGTATCAACCCCCGACCCCCCGCCTTCCCTCCTATCACCTGTACTCCCCCTACCTTCCCTCCTTTCACCCCTTCCTTTACCATTCCCTGTCTCCCCGTCTTCCTTCGCTCGTTCACCTTATCTGTTTGTTTTCAGTTCAGCTTAACACCTTTCCAGCACACCTTGATAATTTGCCTTTTTCATCTTAATAATTTCTTGTTTGTTATCTTTTATCATTTTAATATCGACGTACTCATAGATTGCCTGAACAGCGATCAAGTGATTATTAAGCTGACATTAAAAAAGTCATCATGAATTCTCTCCTTTGTTGTGTGTGCCATTTGAATATAGACCTAAATTACCTGAATAACAATAAAAAGAAATATTAACCTCCCACATGCAGAACTAAATAGCCAGAGAATAGGCTTTAGGGAGTCTCTTTAACCCCTTCAGTACGGTGACATTTTTGGACAATTTATTTTGCTACCTCCAGTCGATTTTTTAAAACTTATGGAAGATTTACCCTACTGAACAAGTTAATGGAGGCTGTATCTTACCCTCCCAGTTCGAGAAGTCTGTCCTCTGTAGAATCAGTGTTGTCTGAAGGTGGCAAGAATAAAATGGAAAATACATAATCAGGGTAAAATTGTCTGAAGGGACCAAGAACAAGTACGTGATCGGAGTGAAGAGGCTAACCTAAGAGACTAAGACCCTTGATCTTTCTACGAACCCTTCCCTCCACTCACTTACGCCACCATCGCCCCCTTCCCCTAACCTTTCCGTAATCCTACCCCCTCTCCCTCCCTCCTCTTTCCTCACACCACACCTACCTCTACTTACACCATACCTCTCTGTGCTGGTAACATACCTCTGTCTCTCTCTCTTCCTATCGCTGTACCTGGGGTCTGCCTTTTTCGTCTCACACCATACCTCAGTATCACACTTCCTCTCATAATACTTGTCTGTCATCCATGCAGTGTGTGTATGTGTGTGTGTGTGTGTGTGTGTGTGTGTGTGTGTGTGTGTGTGTGTGTGTGT
>JAGKTI010042533.1:0-10095 GCA_018397915.1 Birgus latro
TCAGTACAGGGGGAGGCAATGGCTGACTCGGTAGAGAGGCGGCCTGCAGTCCTGATGGACCCAGGTTCGAATCCCGGCTGGGGCAGGGAACAGCTAAAGGATTTGAATTTCATAAAAGCAGACTTTCCTGATCTAACAGAAGACCCGCCGACATGTGTAAAAATACCCCTGCTAATACCAATACACCAGTCCTGTATGAGACAGCCCTAGCATGTGTTCAATATGGATGGTGGGTGTTAGCGCCGAAGTGGTGACATGTGGAGCTGTAGGAGGACTACTGGGCCTTGGGATAGGCTGCTGGCCCCGAGATATAGGCCCTGAAGCCTTTGCCCCGAGTCGGACACATTATAAAAAAAAAAATGGGTAAAAATATATTCCTGAATGACGAGCTCCCGACAAGAAAAAAAAAATCATGATTATTCGTGATTATTAAACACTTTATCACAGCAACAAAAAGCAGTAGGAAATGCAGTTTCATTTTTTATTTCTTCCCCTTGGATCATGCTCTTTCACACTCAGTCACAAAAAGAAGTATTAAAATGGATGGACAAATTTTCTTAGATATATTAACTGCAAACATGAAGCAGTAGGACTGTGAAAAAGAGCGAGGTAATGGAAAAAGCACAAGTAGTGAAAAAAAGGAGGGGGGGGGACTCTTAACAGTGGAGAGAGAGAGAGAGAGAGAGAGAGAGAGAGAGAGAGAGAGAGAGAGAGAGAGAGAGAGAATGTGGTGACATCTGGACACGTTCATTGCCACGAGTGAGAGAGAGAGAGATCTGGACCACTCGAATCCTACCTGATACGTCACCCCAAGCCTTGGCCAAGGCTCGCCTACCTGAGTACACGGGCTGGTGAGTTGACCTGTCTATTCTGTGGGCCTTGATCCGATGTGGACAACTGCCAGTCTCGGAAGAGAGAGGTTTAACATAACAGACCAGATCCCATAACCAAAAGCCTTCGGGAAACTAGGGCGGGTGTCATAAGCAGAAGATCGGGAATCCTGGGAGCCGATGGTACAAGAAATTTACTCCGGAATGCGGTGAAGACGATACCAACAACTGGTGTTGTAAAGCCAAAGGAGGCACACCAGCATCCACCAAGAAACTTGAAATCGGGGATGACCTGAATGCCCCGGTTACCAGACGTACACCAGCATGATGTACAGAATTTAACAACCGGAGACGGGCATAGTTGCAGAGGAGTAGATCTCACACCCAGATTCAAGTTTTGGAAGGATAAGAGACCTATGTAAGAGCAGGAAGGTCTGACGGTCACCACCCCAGGAGGTATGAGCCAAAACCCTCAAAAGACTCAAAGCTTTAATACAATCCAGTTTAACAGAACGAGTATGCGGAACTCAAGTTAGTGGTCTCTCAAATACAAGACCCAGAAACCGTGTCTCTTCCACACAGACTATTCTCTTACCATACAAATACAAGTCAGGGTCTGACTGAACCCCCCAAAGACAACAAAAATGCATAGCCAATGTCTGTTAAAGAAAAACTGGAGTCATGAGACTCTGTCCACTCAGAAATTCTATTAATAGCCAGCTGTAACTTCCTCTCTATCAAAGACGTTCTAGAAGCAGTGAAGGAAACTGAGTGGTCACCTACTTATAGTAAGCCTTGTGCACCATCAGGTAGTACACTGATTGCACTGTTGATGGCCAGAGCAAAAACTGTAACACTAAGGATACTCCCGTGTGGTACCCCATCTTCAAGTGCACAGGCACCTTTTTCAGCTGAACCCTTAAAAAACGAATAGAAAGAAACTGTTGTATTACATAGGCAAGCGCCCACGAAGACCAAACTCATGAAAAGAAAGTAAAATGCCTCGACGCCAGGCAGTGTCGTATGCCTTCGCCAGATCATAGAAGGCCGTGACCTGGTGTTGGTTAGTGGAGAAAGCCTCACACACAGATAATTCTAAAGACACTCGCGCATCAGGGGTAGATCGCATTTTACGAAAAAAAAATACTGGGCAAAGGATAAGAGGTCCCCTCTCTCTAAAAACCACACAAGCCACACACTGACCATCTTCTCCAGAACCTTACATACACAAGAAATAATGGAAATGGATCGAAAATTTGTCGGCTGTAGGCGGTCATTACCTGGCTTGGAGACGGGCATAATTACAAGAACACCCCAACAAGCCACAAACTCACTAGAACACCAGATCTTATTAAATAATGAACGCAAAAACGGCAGGGACTCATCAGACAGGTGATGTATAACGGCATGAGGAATATCACCACAACCAGGAGAAGAATCATGGCACTACAACAGAGCTGCCTGCAGTTCAGAGATGGAAAAGGGGACATTATAAGGCTCTTCCCCAGAAGAGGCAAAACTGAAAAAACGAGACCCTAGGCGCCTATGTTGGCAAGCCGAAGACGAATCTGCATCCTTCCATGACATGTTGGTAAAATGATCAACCAGTAACTCCGCAAAAGTTAAAGGATCAGCCACAGTTTCACCTGCTGCAGGTAAAAGAGGAGGGGAGGGAATAGCAAATTTTCCTTAAGTTTTCCTTACACGGTTCCACACTTAGAGTGAGGGAAGTTCTCGAACTGATGAAGGAAACATAACCCTTCCAGGATGAATGCCTGACCTTCTTTAAAACCCACCTTATATGAGCTCATCCCCACTGATAAGCCGCCAAATACTGAGGATCCCCACGGTGACAACAAAGTCGAGAGAAGGCGACTCATTTGGCTCTCACTGCAGAACTGCATTTAGAGTTTCACCACGGAACAGGAGATTTAGGAAACTGACTCCTCGTTCTTGGAACAGATAACAAGGCTGCGGAGTGCAACGCGTCAGTGAAATAAGACAACCACTCAGTAAGACAGCCAAACTCAATGACAGAAAGGTCATTGGAACTGAATTCCACAAAAAGTGGTCAGTCACCTTATCCAGAAGCCAGCGAGGAAGACAAAGATGAGGTCCACTTGCACTAGCAGTTTGAGTAATGGAAAATGGTCACTGCCATACAGGTCTGGGAACACATCCCACGTAAAATCTAAAACAGCATCAGCTGAACATAAGGACAAATCAGTGATAGTAACGTTTCAGTCTGGCTGTAGAAATAAGTCAATTTTTTGGAGTTCAAAATGCCCAACTCCTCATCTTCCACTAAAGAGGCCAGCAGAACACCCGAACGGTTGGCTTCACTGGTACCCCACAGTGGATGGTGGTGGCCATTCATATCTCCTAGTAACAGGAAGGGAGAAGGAAGGCCACAAATAAGGCGTTCCAGATCCGCCCTTTCAACAGTAGCACGAGAAGGAAGATAAAGGCTGCAAACTGTATACTGCTGACGTTAAAACATCCGGGCAGCAACAGCCTGCAGGGGAGTGGAGATGTCCAGGTGACTGTATGGAATATCCTGGTGAAGGAAGATAGCAGTACCTCCATGACGACCTTGGCCTGGCACTGGATCAGAATAAAAACCATGGAAGCCAGAAGGACCAGAAGGAACAGCATCACCAACCATGGTCTCCTGGATGCACGTGCTCAGAGGAATAAATTGAGTAACAAGATGACACAGTTCTTCATAACTAGCACATAAACCCCAACAATTCCACCGGATGATACAACCCATGGTGAAGGGATGATGATTAAGTGTGGGACCGTACACATGACAGGCGAACGGGTTCGGACTGATGCTTAGGAAGGCCCTTGGAAAGAGACTGCTAAGCACCAGGAACCCACACCCAATGTCGAACATCCGTGGGCAAACGTGAGGACGAGGAAGAGGAAAATATTACAACACTCTTCGTCTGAGGTAGAATAACACTTGGCTTGGAAAATCGGTTGGAGGCTGCCCTGGGTGATGTAGGACGGCCAGTGTCAACATCAGAAGCAGCAGAAGTGGAAAGAGTGTCCACAGGATTAGAACCCTATGAGGATGACATTGTATGTTTCAGAACTGAAGCACCAAGGGTCTGTCCAACACCATCCCCAGGTGGGGACCTAACAACAGGCGAACCATCAGCTGCTGCTTCCACCTGGCTAGACCCCTCAGCCTCCATGGCAGAGAGAACAGGAGAGAGGTCGACACAATGTTCGACAACAAAAACTGATTCATCAGGTGCACCTTTCATCTGGCTAGATCCCTCAGCCTTCAGGACAGGGGGAACAGATGGGAGGTCGACACAAGGTTCGAGAACAGAGACCTTAGGTGGCTGGTCTTCAGGTTCAAGGGACTCTGAAGAACCACTGTGACATTTGCTGGATGCAGACGGAGCATCAGGCATACCGGACAAGGTAGGAGAAGGAGTCACGTCAATCTGTACGCCAGCCACCACCATGGAGGTGTACAAACCGTCACCTACCGAAGTGGGGACGAAAACAGTCGTAGTGGGTGGGCAAGCAACATTCTCACGTGCATTATTAACTCCGGGGTCAGCATCCAGCAAGCCATCAGGTGTGGTAATGGGCACTTTAATGGATCGAGACAACTTTTGGAACATAGAGCGATGGACAGGTGCACCAGAAAGAACAGGAAGCATAAGTAACCCCTGTGCTGAAAGAAGAGAGGCTGGGTCCACGTCTTTACTTCTGAAAATGACACCTTCTCACACGTGAGAATGGTCAAAATCTCCTTTTCCAGGCAGTATCTAGGACAGTTTCTAGAAGATATGGCATGAAGACCTCCACAGTCCTCATGCCATATCTTCTAGAAACTGGTATGACTTCGGCTGCCACAGGAGACACAAACACCAGGAAGACCAGCCTGTGCACGGCAGCAAAATCACTAACATGCCCATACCTCCTGACAGTGGAAACAGCACTTTGGGGTTGGCACATATGTCTTCACAGAGAGTGATAGCCATGCCAGTTTCACAGATGTAAACAATGTTAATCTGACGAAAGTCAGGAACAAGGCTGGAGTCGGGGTCAAAATGCCATCTATCTTCACCTGAAGGTGCTCAACCTTCACCGCACCAGACGACCACAGTTCCTCCAACAGGCTTTCCTCTGAGTATCGGAGGAATGGATGAATGAATGAATGAATGAATGAAAATGTGATATGGCGGCGCAAAGGTCATATGCCACTGAACACAAACAGTAAAATAAAGTCAAGATTAATAAATAAATAAATAAATAAAAAGCAAACAGAAAATCCATACCTAAACATATAAACAGTTTAAAAGAGACACAATAAAAAACAGAAAAACGATGCATAAAACAAACCAACAGTATAAAAGAAACAACCAAAACTAAAAACATGATGGAAAGTTAGAGGTTAAAACACATTATCATTAAGACACCTGCTAAAATATGGTAAAGCTCTACAGCTTGTCGAGAAGGCCAGATCGCAACACAAAGGAGAGGGTGCCTTTCCCCATACACAAGCCTCCTCCCCAAGCACCAAGGAGAGAAGGTACGATCCATTGTCGGCTCAGCACCTGGAAAAATACCGCCAATGAAGGTCCCCAAGACTGGGGCATTCGACAAAGAGATGCCACACAAACAAAGGAACCAGACAGTCATCACAATAGGGAGGGGCCCCCCCCCTCCATTAAAAAACCATGAGTCAGCCTATTGTGCCCAACCGGAGATGGGCCAAAACAGTTTCCCACTGTCGGGACAGTCCCACATATCCACCATCGCCCAGGTTCCGACGAATGCTGTGGAGTTTGTTTGCCCCTGCTGTATCCCACCTCCTCTGCCAGCAGAAATGAACAGCCTCCACAGCTGTTGCACATGAATCCTCAGATGGGACATGGTAACGAGGAGAGGAAGGGCGAGAGGCAGCAGCTCTAGCCAGAGAGTCAGCACGCTAATTGTCGACGACCCTTGCATGTGCAGGGACTCAACACAGTTGTACAGAGTATCCTCGCCTATATAATAAGAAGAGCCACTCCATGACAGACAGGACTAGGAGATGTGATGGAAAGCCACGAGACAAAGCTTGTAGGGCACTGGCTGAGTCACTGAAAATGGTAAAAGAAGCTGGAGGAAAACTAAAAATCAATTCAACTGCAACTAATATGGTGGTAAGTTCAGCGGTAAAAACAGATGCAGAAGGAGGGAGACTCCCACCATGGCTAAAATCACGAAAAATGACACCAAAGCCTGTCCCTACACGGGATTTAGAGCCATCACTATATACAGGTATTGAGTCACTGTGAATAGGGGCATATTCTAAAAAATAAGACAAAGCTGCCTGTGAGGAAATAGATGCCTTCCTCTCGAAGAAGTAATCACATGGTTGCTGTCAGGGGAAAATGAGAGTTTTCTCTGGCGTGTCGCCAGATGTCAGGGGAAATTTAAGTATTTCCAAAAGATAATGAAATGTACAGCTAAGTGTGCTATGTCAATTCTCTAGAGTCGAGAATTACAGACTTCCTCAACGGCACGCAGCAGAAATTAGACGCTCTATTGGGCTGCAATATTGTACCGTTGGCCTACGAGAAAGTTTCTTCTCCCCACCCAACAATAAAAAAAAAAATGGTAATAATAAAGATAACAGGCTCTTGGCTGAGCCAAACTCCTAGGTAGCACAACAGATTTAAGGAGTGATGCCAAAGCTGGTCTAAATACCAGCCGTGATTTAATTCAAAAAGTTGTGCTAACGTGGAGTAGCAAACTGTACTAAATAAGTGGGTAAATCAAACATGGCTGATTTACTTTAACAAAGCTCAAGAAAACGAACTGTAAATTTATTAATTACAAACAAATGAATTTACGTTACATGAAATTCAAATCAAATGAAGGAATACACTCACTCACTCAGACACTCAGATAATGGCTAAATATTTCAAAAAGCTTAGCCTAGGAAAAAACCAGAAAATACTGATCGGTATGGATGAGACTGTACTGTAGTCGATCACCAAGAGGGTGGGAGCTCGGGAAGACATGCCGATTCAAGCCGAGATCTGAAATAAAGAATTCACTCGAGCCTCCAGAGGCGTACGACCCAACTCATTCCGTGACTAAGAACAGACTGAGCTCGCATTTGAATACTCGAGCGGCGAGGGTGGGAGCTGCGCGCGCATGCTCCTCACAAATAACTCAATGTCACGATTTAACTTAACGTGATTTTACAATGAAGAAAATTCGTGACAGTTGCACCTCTGGGAGAAGGCAAGGAGCCACTCGGGGGACACACGTAGGGCAAACAGGGGAGGACTGGACACCCAACTCCCCCATGACAGCCCTCGCTCTGTACCCAAACGGGAGTGGATAGCGAGGGTGGGCGTCATAAAAGGGGAGAAGAGCGACCTCAGAGACAGCCTTACAACTCAGTGAGGTCGGAAGATGGTGAAGGCAGTGCCAACACTGCACCATTAATGACTTTTGGCAGAGATTCAGTAGCGGTTCATTCGCATCAACCGACAGACTTTCTATAGGGGCAGACCGGAAAGCACCAGTAGACAGACGAATCCCAGCATGGTGAACCAAATATAGTGGTCTCAGCCAGACCTCAGTAGCAGAAGAATATACCACACACCCAAAGTCCAATCTGGTCCTTACTAAGGCATGGTAAAGTTGGAGCAGGATGGTCCTGTCAGCCCCCAAGACAAGTGAGAGAGTCCGTAGGAGAGACAGGGCACGGAGGCATGATAGCCATAGTGAACGGATATGTGGTACCCACGTCAATCTCATGTCAAAAACGAGCCCAAGAAACCTTGTCTCATCCACACATTGCAACCTCTGGCCATATAACTGGAGGTCTGGGTCTGGGTGTACACCTCTCAAGTGGCAGAAAGGCACAGCCACTGTCTTTGTTCGGGAGAAACAGAAGCCGTGCATGGTAGCCCACTGAGAGACCATGTCCAGAGCGAGCTGCATGTGACGTTCAGCCATGGACATTCGGGAAGCAGCATACCATAGAGACAAATCAATGACATACAGTGAGGCTGAAACCCCTTCTGGAATGGAAGAAACAATACCGTCAAAAGCAAGAGCGAAAAGGGTCACACTGAGGACACTTCCTTTAGGCACCCCTTCCTCCTGAGGGTACGAAGGAGACAGGATGGCACCAACCCTAACCCTGAATGAATGGTCACACAGAAAATTTACTATAAATAGAGGCATCCTGCCACGAAAACCTAAAGAATGCAGTTATTGGAAGATACCAAACTGCCATGTAGTATTATATGCCTTTTCTAGGTCAAAGAAAACGCACACTAGATGCTGCTGCCTAGCAAAAGCATCACAAGCTGCAGCCTCAAGATGGACCAGTGCATCTGTTGTTGAGCGACATTTTCGAAAACTAGACTGACACGGGGAAAGACATTCATTCCTTTGCAGGAAATACACTAGGCACATGTTAACCATTTTCTCAAATAATTTGCACAAGCAGGATGTTAAGGCAATTGGTCAATACTCCAAGGGACTGTAACCTGCCTTCCCCAGCTACTGGAATGGCAGGACAATAGCCTCACGCCAAAAGGTGGGAAGAGAAGATTCCCTCCAGATTCTATTAAAAAGGCTGAGGAAAAAAGACAGTGTATCATCATTCAGGTGCCGAAGCATTGCATAGGGAATATAATCTGGCCCTGGTGAGGTGTCACGACAAAGGGAGAGGGCAGATTGGAGTTCACGATAAGAGAAAGGAAGGTTGTAGGACTCCACATTCCCTGAACGGAAGTCCAGCACCCTTGCCTCCTCTATCTCTCATTGTCTGGCAAAAATTGGTGAGCTGGTATCTCTATGACTGACTGCCGGAAAGGCAGATGCAAAAATATCAGGCACTGCTTCAGGGTCACCAACAGGCTCACCATTAGACATCAGCACAGGGGACCTACCTTGAGTGAATTTTCCCAAAAACATTCGCACTCTCTTCCACACCTGAGACACTGGGTCTTTGAGTTTACAGATGATACATAAGCCATCCAAGAGTCCAATCTAGCTTGTTTAAATACCCGACAAGCCTTGGCCCGCGCCCTTCTGAACTCGACAAGATTATGCTCTGTCCTGCATCTACGATAATGGGAGAAAGATAACTTCTTAGCACGTACGTCAACCATGCAATCCTCATCCCACCATGGGACAGGTCAATAGCAATACATCCCAGAGGTATTAGGAACAGCGTGAAGGGTAGCAGAATGCAGAACGGAGGTAAAGAATGAGACAGCCTCATCAATATGCGGAAAGTCTTCAATGGAGACATTAACAGACACCAGAGAAGAGAAAAGGGGCCAGTCTGACTTATCCAATCTCCACCTCGGTAGACAGGAAGAGGGACTAGATACTGCTGCAGTAAGGTGTATGGGAAAGTAATCACTTTCATGGAGATCCACCATAACCTCCCAGGTAAAGTCCAGGAGACAGCCAGGAGAGCAGATAGAGGGGTCAATTGCAGTAAATGAACCCGTTTGGGGGTGAAAATGTGTAAACACCCCAGTATTGAACAGGGCAAGATCCTCATCTTCCAGTAAGGACGGCAACAAACTCACACGTTTGTTAACAAGACAGTCACCCCACAAAGGGTGGCGACCATTAAAGTTTCCCAAGAGAAGAAAGGGCGTAGGTAACTGGCCAAGAAGGTTTTCAAGTTCCACCCTAGTGACTGCTGTGTTGGGCGGTAAATAAATGGAACAAACTGTTTACCAGCTGTGGGCATACAACCGCGCAGCAACACACGGGAGGTTAGACTGGAGGTGGACTGGCTGATGAGGGATGTCAGCCCCCACCAAAACAGCACTACCCCCAACAGGACCCTGGGTTGGTGCTGAGTAAAAAGCATTGTATCAATTTGACGCATGGGGAGTGGCAAACCCTACAAAAATTTCCTGGAGACATACACACATAGGGGAACATGTCAGGAGAGTCCACAGCTCCTCCCAATTACCGTGCAGCCCTCGAAAATTCCATTGTAGCATACTGGTTGAGAATGCCATAGTACCCCTAGTGATGGAAGAATCAGGATGAGGAGCGAGACAACCTTGCCCCCCCCCAGCGGATTTGGATTGATGCTTATGATAGCCCTCTGGAGGAGCCTGCCCAACACCGGCAACCCACACCCACTGTCTAACATCCGAAGGGAAACGTGGGGATGAGGAAGTAAGTTTTACAACACTCCTTCTTGGAGTGGGCATACCAGTTTGTTTGGAAGGCTGCTTGGGGGCCGCCTTTAGAG
>JAGKTI010042534.1:0-10095 GCA_018397915.1 Birgus latro
TGTGTGTGTGTGTGTGTGTGTGTGTGTGTGTGTGTGTGCCCTGGGTTTCGTGCACAGTAAAATCGTCTGACACGGCGAAATGAAGTGCTGAACAGAGGATTAGTTTTAACATTTTCTGGTGCAGTTGGATTCACTTAACCGGATTAATATCACGCAACTTAAGCCGAGATACACTGCTGAGTAAATTATTCGTAGCCAAAGGATTAAACGTACATTAAATTAGTGATAACGCTCTAATGGCCAAAAAAAAAAAATAAAGGACATTTTAGACACCCAGATAAGCATTTTTAATTGTATTGTCAACAGTAATGCCCAAGTCCCTCACTAAATTTGGTTCATTTACATCAACTGCCTGCAGAGTAATTATCTTCCGAGTCTGAAGTTTAATGTATATCATCATCATCATCGTTATCATCACCATCATTATTATCATCATCGTCATCTATCGTGCTCCAAACTGTCTATATTCAAAAGATGGGTAGGATCCAGAGAAAGGAAAAGGGGGAACAAAAATACACCCTTAGACATTTGGGGTACCTCCAGATTATTCATATTCTCAAACTTCGGGATGCGAGTATGTGTTCTAGAGGTAAATAAAATCGTCTGACTTTACTTACAATAAAAAAATGCATAAAGTTCCTAATTTGTAGTGAAAGAAGCAAAATTTATAACAAGATACGTTCTTTTCATTTTACTCAGGCTTTCATCAAAACCATCTTCTAGTGTACAGTATTTTATTGATGGGATACAATGTTTANNNNTGTGTGTGTGTGTGTGTGTGTGTGTGTGCCCTGGGTTTCGTGCACAGTAAAATCGTCTGACACGGCGAAATGAAGTGCTGAACAGAGGATTAGTTTTAACATTTTCTGGTGCAGTTGGATTCACTTAACCGGATTAATATCACGCAACTTAAGCCAAGATACACTGCTGAGTAAATTATTCGTAGCCAAAGGATTAAACGTACATTAAATTAGTGATAAAGCTCTAATGGCCAAAAAAAATTAAAGGACATTTTAGACACTCAGATAAGCATTTTTAATTGTATTGTCAACAGTAATGCCCAAGTCCCTCACTAAATTTGGTTCATTTACATCAACTGCCTGCAGAGTAATTATCTTCCGAGTCTGAAGTTTAATGTATATCATCATCATCATCGTTATCATCACCATCATTATTATCATCATCGTCATCTATCGTGCTCCAAACTGTCTATATTCAAAAGATGGGTAGGATCCAGAGAAAGGAAAAAGGGGAACAAAAATACACCCTAAGACATTTGGGGTACCTCCAGATTATTCATATTCTCAAACTTCGGGATGCGAGTATGTGTTCTAGAGGTAAATAAAATCGTCTGACTTTACTTACAATAAAAAAATGCATAAAGTTCCTAATTTGTAGTGAAAGAAGCAAAATTTATAACAAGATACGTTCTTTTCATTTTACTCAGGCTTTCATCAAAACCATCTTCTAGTGTACAGTATTTTATTGATGGGATACAATGTTTAGGTTTAATATGCAGAGTAAATCGCTGAGGATAAGGTGCCACGAAACCTCCTACGTCGCCTTGAATAAGACCCTCAGTTATTATTCTGCCTAACAATATTCTCCGTCAGTCAAATTCAGCTTCGGAATTTCTGCACTCATCTTCCACCGGGCACTTTCCAGACCGCTATAATGACAGTCTTCTAGCATGACCACCTTCCAGCAGTCTTGGAATCCAGGGCGGGTGCTGGAAGAAGCTAGCCCGGCCATTCCTCCCTCCCTCCCCTATCCCCCTCCCCTCACACCTCCTCCCTACTCTCCTCGTGGGATTCCAACAGGCTGACTTAACCCCCTGACTCAGCTTACTCCCCACAGCCTTTAGTCGCGGTCAGGACTCGGAGGAGGGAGGAGGTGGAGGAGGAGCCGAGGTCATGAGGAGAGGTCAAAGAAGGTCATCAACGAGGAGTAGCGAGTCCGTTACCTCGCTCGTGTGACATAACTATCTCGGGGTCTCTCAACAGCTTTCCCTGCGTCTCTCCGTCATTTCCGGTTTGTCTCCTCGTTGTGTTCACCAGCGGCTGTTTCCGGTGAGTGAGACACCCCCCCCCTTCTCCCCCTCTATACAGGTGTGAGGCAATGGTGAGTAATGAGGATGAGTGCGTGGGTGAGTAAGAGGGAGAGAGGCCTCAGCTCAGTCGGTTGTGGAGGCTGGGAGGGTGAGGGCCGAGGTTCGACAGGCTGGGACAGGGCACCGCACGCTCGTTCGCGCGGCGTTAAATCCACGTTGCGTCGCGGCGTTTCCTGACGAGGCAGTGCAAGCTCTTACCTCAATCTCGCTCCAGTGCCTGTGTTAACTCTGTGATCATAGCACACGCGTTCTGCATACATGCCAGTTCTGGAAGTTCCATCAAACTGGAAAACAACTCCAAGATAATAAGTGTTGCGTACGAGTGAATTATTAAGTGATACCATGGTTGTGATGTGGCCTTGAGGTTTTTGTGGTGTTGTGCACAGTTGTACGGGTAAACCAGTGTTGTGACGCTGCTCAGATGAAGACGGTCTGCTGGCGAAATGTATCCACGTGGTTGCACTGCCTCGCACGAGTCCAGGGAGGGGACAATATGTTGACTGAAGACTCTCTTGTAAAAAACCACTATATGCCGCGCGACACAGATAAGACAACAGAGGTGAGACAGCCTCGCACACCATACTGTGACAGTATCGTGGAGACTAACGCCAGACTAAGGCTCTGCAGTGGGGCTGTGGCGAGGGTGTGTGGTGGGTGTGCGGGTGAGGTGAGTGCGGGTGTGGTGAGTGAAGGTGAGGCAGGGTGTGAGTGTTGAGAGTGAGTGTGGTGTGGTGAGTGCAGGTGAGGCAGGGTGTGAGTGAGGTGGGTGTGCGGGTGCGGGTGGTGAGTGCAGGTGAGGCAGCGTGTGAGTGTGAGTGTGTGTGTGAGTGCGGTGACTCAGGCGTGACTCAGGCCGCTCGCCCACGACCTCCCGCCTGCTACGCGAGGGAGAGCCGCGCTGCCACGAGCCAGCACGTGGCCTGGAGTGCCTGTACGTCCCGTGCCACTGTCTGAAGCTGCCACGGCGCCATCTGCAGGCAGGATGACCGTCGCTGTGGCCGCCTCTCTCGCCGACCTGCCGCTCTCCCTCGCCTCACTCCTCGGCATGGACGACAACCCCGACACCCCCCCTATGCAACCCCCTCGCCCCCCTTCTCAACCCACCACCACCACCTCCCCCTACCACACACCACAGCCCCTCGCCACCACCTCCGCCTACCACACGCCGCCACCTCCCTCTACCACCACCCATCACACCTTTCCAGTGGGGGGTGCCTCAGGAAGCCTCACCCCCCAGCACCTCCCAAAAACAACCTTCGGCACCCAGCCTGGCCCCCACCAGACCCCTACCACACTGTATGACACCTTCGCAGGGGGCGCGACCTTCTCCTGGGAGGGCGTGTCCCCTGACCCCGCTCTCACACCCTCGCTCAGCTTCTACGGGTCCCCAGGATTGCCCTCCCACTCTCCTCTGGCCACACCTACCCCTGAGGGGGCACCCCAACCTAGTCTTACTCCTGGGGCGAGTCAGGGCGTCAGCGTGACCCTGGCAGACCTCTCCCTTAGTGCACCTCCCCCACCGCCCCCCTACCACAGTGTGGTGACGGACCCATACACTTTCACCTTCCCCGCCCCAGGTACCGACCTGCCCGGCCCCTCACAGTGGCAGGGGCAGGAGGGCTGGGACGACCCCTTAGCCTCCAGCTGGCTACCCCTTGGCCCCGGTGCCACCAGTGTCATCCCGGAGAGTGACCCCTCCACCACCTGGTCGTGGCCCCCTCAGACCGTACCCTCACAAGACCCATGGCCAGCCCTAGTATCGGTCCCAGCACTGGCCCCGGTGATGTCGTCGCCGCCCCAGGATGCTGCGGCGCTGAGCCCCGCCAGCAGGGAAGTGGCACTGGGGCTGGCTCAGGTGGGCGCGGTGCCCCACACTCGCCGCTCCACCTCCCGCTCACCGCTGAGCCCGGCGGGAGGTGCGGCCACCCCCTCTCCCCGGGGGGACGCCCCGCCTCGCTCTCCGCTCGCCCCGCCACCATCTCCCAGCCTCATTCAACACGCAGACCGTCGGCGGTGGCAGCGGCGGCAGCAGGCTGGGGCCGGAGCCGGGCAGCAGGAGGAGGGCGAGTGGGGGCGTGGCGGCGGGGTGAGACGGTGGTCGGGGCGACCCCGCCGCTCTCACAGTCTGGCCCACATGGAGAGTGTAGGAGCAGCGTCGGCGGAGGCTGGGGGGGCCAGCACCCCTGGGGGCGCCTCCTCGTCTCTCCCCGCCCCGATAAGCCCCGCCAGGCACCCCACGCCCGGCGGCGACGACCAGGACGACGATGACGACGACGACGACACAGCGCAGCGCCGCATCTGCGTCCCGCCAGGTGAGTCAGTTTGAATTGTGTGTTTGCGCGCGCATGTTGCTGGCGGCGGTGGCGGAGACGTAGCCGGGACGGATGGGCCAGGGCAGGCATTGAGGGCAAGGCAGGACAGGATGTGGCCTGCTGGATGAGGCAGCAAGGGCCAGCAGGGCCAGGTAAGGCCACCACGTGCTCACGAGGTTACAACACAGGGCGGTGTGGCAGCCACGCTGGGAGCCCCGCCCACACCCCCACCCCACCTCACGCCCCGCCACGCCTCTCACGCCATCCCCACGGCCCTATGCCCTCGCCCTGGCCCTCCTCCGTGCCCATGGCAGCTCCCACGCTGCACAGGGCGCCCCATCTCCTGCCAGCGGCGCCACACGTGGTGCTTGCACGGCGCGGCGGCCACTTCACTTCCTGCATGCAGTGGCGGATGCTGGCGGCCAGGACCGTTGGGTGCCTTCCAGGAATTGCAGGCGCTACGGTAGGGGGGGAAGGGTAGGGGTGGGGGGAGGAGTAGGGAGGTAGTATAAGGGGGGATAAGGAGGGAAGTGGAGGGGGGTAGGAAGGTAGGATAGGGTAAGTATAAGGATTGTGAGGGCAGGGACTGAATATAGGGGAGGGAGAGGCAGCGACAGCAGAGAGAGGTTAGGGGGAAGAAGGGAGGCGGGAGAGGGGCTGGGAGGGATGGAGGCGCTGGGAGTGGGTAGGACAGAGTAAGTGTAAGGATGGTGGAGGCAGGGAAGAGTGTAATGGCGAGAGGAGCTGGGAAATTGAATGGAGAAGGGAGGGTGGGATGGGCAGGCGGAGTGTGCAGGCGGAGATGTATGGGGAGGACGGGGTTGGGGAGGAAGGGAGAATCAGGAGACGAGTATGGGTGAAGAAGCGAGGAGCAGGAAACGTATATGGGGTATATGGGGAAGGTCTGGTGGAAACAGTATGGAGAGGCAGAGAGAGTGTATGGGGAGGAGTTGGGGAGTTTATGGGGGAAAGGGTACAGCGGGGGAGTTTATGGGTGAAGGGGCACGACATGGGAGTGTATGGGGGAGAAAGAGAATGGCTGGGGAGGGAGGAAGAAGTGGCTGGGCAAGACTGGGTGTGGGGGTGGTGGGTTACGTTGTCTAGTTCGGGGCTAGTGTTACCTCACTGCTACCAAGGGCTCACCCCTCCTCCACACACACCCTAGACTACCCCCAACACCCCGCACTACTTCACACATCATACACCCTTCCTACACTTCACACAGCATCCCCACACTAGCCCCCACACCATACATCATCCCCACACTACCACAAATACAAACTCCTCCCCAAACACACAATACTACACACCACTACTCCATCCCAAGCTCCCCAAACAAACCACCTTCAACAATCCACCCCAACTCTTCCCCAAACTCCTCAGACTAACAGACTACATCATATATCACTAACCCACTATAACTTCCCAGACAACTTCACACACCAACTACTCCCCAGAAAGACTACCACAAACAACTAATCCTATCAAAACTCCACTGCTACACTCCCCAGCCTCCCCAGACAGACAGACATACCACCCCACATACCGCTAGCCTACTACTCCCTCTGCTTGCAATCTGCCAGTGAAGTGATCTCGCGGTTAGTAGGAGTCTGCTTGAAGTCTGCTCGCCTCCCCACAAGGCTCTGTAATTACCACGGTCATGTGTTTCCCCTCCCATTCATGAACTCCTACTCGCTTTTTTGCCCATGACTGCTGTGTGGCGGTGGCGAGAGAGTGACTGGTGTCGATGGTGAGAGTGCATGTGTGGTTTTATGGTGTAGGTGGTGAAAGTGTATGTGTGACAGGGCTGGCTGAGATGGAATGAAAGAATGTGGAGGTGTAGCAGTGTGAGTGAAAGCATAAGTGTTTTGGCACTGTTCCGTGTTAAAAGCTATGAAAGTGAACATGAAATTGGAAAGTGGGTTTAGTAATTGGTGGGAGATGTAAGTGGTAAGCGGTACGAGACTGTGAGGCATGATCTGAAGAGAATGAGGGAATGGGGCGAGGTGGCGGTGACCGGTGGTGAAAGTATACGAAGAAGGGTTGGTTGAGATGGTAAGAAGGAATGCAGACGACTTCTTTTTTTAATCTTACAACTAACAGAGTAACTGTATACGTAGCAATGAGAGAGGGTGAACGTACTTGTGAAGCTGCAGTAGGAGAATAGGACAGTGTAAGTGTAGTGGCGAAAGTGTATTTGGGAGAGCTGCCTGTGATGCAATGAAACGCTGCTGGTGACTGGGATTCGTAGTGACAAATGGTGAACTAACTAGTACAGCCGTAGTGGTGTTAATGGATGGTGGTGACAGTGAATGGAAGATGGAATGGAGAACTGTGGGTGAGTGGTTTGAGTGGCAGTATAAGTAGTGATTGGTGGTGAAATGACTGGTATACGTGTGGTTCAGTGGTATATGGTGACTGGTAGAGCAATGGTATTAGTAGTGGCTGATGAAATATATAAGGGAGGGGGGGGGTGGCTGGGATGGAATGACGGATTATAAGAAGAAAAAAAACAACCTTTTTTTTTTTTTTAGAAAAAAAATTGTAAAAAGCGGAAAAGGTCAGTCATTTTCATTACACGATTTATTACATTAGCACAAACCCCTTTAGTACAATGACTTTTTCTGATTGCCGCTCCGATATTGAATACATCTTATGGGGAATCTCGTACTGAAGAGGTTATTAAGGCTATATCTAATTTCCTCTGTTGGAAGTCTCTCCTCAGCTGAATAAAACCGTCTGGAGGTGGCAAGAACGATATACAGTCCAAAAAAAAATGGAAATGTGTGAGAGAACAAATCTTACTGGGGACGAAAATAAGAGAGAAAAAAAATGACACAGTGAGAGGAAGACCAATGAAGGGGAGGGATGCAGGGCTGAAGAGAGAAACTGAGAGGATGATAAACACAAGATTAAAAAGAAGGATAGGAAACAAATCGTGAGAGGATGATTAAACTGCGTGAAAGGATACAGAGCTGGACTGACCCAAATTTATCTTATACAATATGCGTACTGTATTTTTATGCAATATACCAATACTATACACCATTCAACTACTACTACAGCTAACAACAACAACAACAACACAACAACACTAATAATAATAATAATAATAATGCTCTTGTTATTTCCCCTTCTCCGTTCTCACCACTATCCTCTTTCTTCTTTATCTCTCCCCTTCACCACTCAGCCACTCCCTCTTCTCCCTCCCTTTCCCTCATCCTCGATTCCTTTCTCCCACAACCTCCTCTCCCCTTTCCTCCACTCCTGCCACTATTCTTAACCCCATCTCCCCCCAACATCATTCCCTTCAGCTGTCCCCCTACCCCCTTCCCAACTTTTATCCCTCCAACATCCCCCTCCTCCCCCTCCCCTTCTTTCTCCCCCTTCCACTACCCTCCTTCGCTCTGTCTCTCCCTTCCACTATCTTCTCTCCCTTTCCATCATCTCCTGTCCCTACCTTCACAACACAATTCTCCCTTTTGCTTCATCGTCATCCTTTTTGCTTTCCTCCCTCCCATTCCTTCATTTTCCTCCACCCACTACCTCCCTCTCTTCACCCCCCCTCCCACACCTTCCTGCCCTCTTTCCCTTCCCACTCCCAAACCTCCCTACCCCCTCTCTCCCCCCCTCTCACCATACACTGACCACCCGGCATACCTCCGCAAGAACCTCGGGGGAAGCGGCAATGAAGGGGCCACGGCAGGGCAGGGAAACACGGGAAAGAGGCCATGAGAGGGGCGAGAGAAAGGATGAGAGGGGCGACAGAAGGGAGAAAGACGGGAGATTATGGCTTTAGAAAGAAAGGAAGGTCAAAATGTTGGGGAAGAAAGCAAGGGAGAGAGAGAGAATAGGAAAAGGGGAGGGTGGGAAACATGGGAAAGAGGCGAGTTAGAGGGAGACGGGAGCTTTGGAAGTACTGGAAGGGTGAAAGGAAAGCATAGTGAAGGGGAGGCTCACAGGAGGGCAATAGAATGGGAGAAAACAAGGAGGGAATAGCCTAGGAAATGAGAGAAAAGGGGGCAAGGTCGTGGAAAGAGACGGAAACAAGGGAAGCGGGGCCGTGAAAGGGGCGAAAGAGCAGAGAGAGGCGCCTTAGAAGAGTGAGAGAGAGATGGGAAGGGGGGGGAAGCAAAGGACAGGAGTAATGAAGGGGGAAAAACAAGGGATCAGGGACGGGACCATTTAAGAGATGGCATCAAAGACGACCTCTGATGGAAAAGGATAAACGGGAAAGACGCCATAAAAGGGGCAAGCGGAAAAGAAAGGGCCCCAGAATGGAAAAGGAACCACACATACAGAACAGTCGAAGAATTTGACGAACGAAAAACATCGAAAAAGGGCCTAGAGAAAAAGAAAATACCTGGGAAAGACAGAGAGGCCATGGAAGGTAAAGAACGAGATTTAGACAACTCAAGCACTTCATTCCGATGTCTTATTTTTTAGCATATGCTTCTTCCAGATCCTTTTATTCAACTCACAGACCGCTTCCGCTTAGATCGAGTAAAATCGTTTGAATTTACGGATAATGATAAATATACCACTGGGTCGACGTGGGTGAGGGAAAACAGACGAAATGGAAGTACTGAAGGGAAGGGAGAGCAAGAGAAGGAAAAGCGTGGGGAGGGGAAGGGGAAGGGAGTATGAGGTAGTGTAAAGGCTGGATAACGTAAGGGAAACATGAGGAGTTTGGGATACAGAAGGGGTGAGAGGGGAGAGAGATTAAGGCCTCCGAAGAGAAGGGATGACAAAAACTAAGTAAAGAAAAGGGCCTTACAAGGGAGAAAATACGATAATGGAACCATACAGGGCGAAGAAGTTCAGATCTGGAAAAGGGAGGGACGCACGGGGGAAGGGGCTATGGAAAGGACGAGAGGGAAGAGAGAAAGAAGCATCGGAAAGGGAAGGCAACAAGGCAACGGAATAGGAAGGGTCACACGGAGGAAACACAGCACCCTTTAGTACGAGGTGGTCTTTCCCAGTTGAATAAAATAACGAAGGACGTAGCAAGAGAACAGAATGAACTATAAAACCACCGAGACGAAGTACAACCGCCTGCTCCGTGTATATTTCTTTTCACCCCAATGGTCAAGGCTTTCCAAAGTTTGCACCCGGACGACAGACAGACAGACGAAAATGCGATCAATGACGTTGCCTACTTACTACGCAGGCGTCGTAGCGAAAGGGATGACAGCGATGGAGGGCCGGACATGCATCAGAGCAGTGAATCATACGCCAAAGAGGTCAGCAGGAAATACAGGGCAACAGCACGGTAATATCGGAAATGTCAGCGGTAGAAATATTCCTTGTTAAACTGTATTAAGTCAGGGAAAAATACAAATATCTAGACTCAGGTACAGTAAATTGAAGGTCTATTAAATTCATTAGATCTTTGGAAAATCTACCGAATCGTGGAATATGGTAAATATTAAGCCGCCAGTTATTTCTCCGAAATTAAAGAAGTGAGCAGCAGAGGAATTACCTTATCACAGAATTTAAAAAAAGGTTACTCAGACAAATTTGTAAGATGAATTTAAAATTGAAGGATGTACAGTAGGCTACTACACTTTTCATGATGACGTGGACGAATTTGCTCAGCAGAGGAATTTCCTCACTTAAATTTAAAAAAATCGTCAGAGAGAGAGAGAGAGAGAGAGAGAGAGAGAGAGAGAG
>JAGKTI010042537.1:0-10095 GCA_018397915.1 Birgus latro
GGAAATGTTAGATGCTGGCGTCATCTTGCCCTCCACCAGCCCATGGTCCTCCTCCGTCGTACTAGTGAAAAAGAAGGACAATGAGATTCTGTGTGGATTACCGACGACTCAACGACATCACCACCAAGGATGCCACACCCTTGCCCAGAATAGATGATTCCCTCGACTCCTTATATGGATCATCATGGTTTTCCACCCTGGACCTCCAATCAGGTTATTGGCAGGACCCGGTCCACCCCAACGACAGAGAAAACCGCCTTATCCACCAGTAACAGGAGGCATTATGAATTTAATGTCCTACTCTTCGGACTCTGCAACGCCCCTGCCACCTCCTCACGTGGGAGACTTGCCTGGCATACTTGGACGACGTCATCGTCTTCAGCAAAACCTGGGCCGACCATCTCCATCGCCTCAAGCAAGTCTTCCAGTGAATCAGACAAGATGGGCTAAAACTAAAACCATCAAAGTGCGTCATGGTGGCACGCTCCGTTGCCTTCCTGGGGCATATCATCTCCCAGGAAGGAATTGCCCCCGATCCCGACAAACTCTATGCCATCGCAGATCTTCCCCTACCAAAAGATGTACATGAAGTCCAAGCTTTCCTGGGACTAACTTCCTACCACTGAAGATTTGTAAAGGGCTTTGCCAACATCGCTAAGCCCCTCCACGACCTAACTAAAAAGGGCAAACCTTTTGTATGGATGGAAGAAAGAGTTGCAGCATTCAACACCTTGAGAACCAAGCTCATTACCGCCCCCATCATTGCCTTCCCTGATGACAACCTACCGTTTTGCCTATACACAGACGTCTCGCTAGTAGCGAGACGCTAGAAGATTTCCATTGTGAAATCTCTTACCGTCTCTGAATACTCCACATGAACACAAACGCTTTATCCTGGCTTCTGGTACAATCCATCCACCCAGAACCAGAGCTAGTGCAACGATGGCAAAATTGTGATCAACCCGACAGGATATCAGCTCATGTTTTTATCAAGCTCCACCAACAAGGCGATCACCTTTTTGCACAAACAGGCCACATCGTGCTCGACCCCGAAACCGCCCTTGACACCCTGACCCACCTCCACTCTAACAACATAATACATTTGGGCACCAAAAAACTACTACAGGTGTTTTGGGACATCTATTGGACCCCAAGCCCCTCGAACTTGGCCCAATGAGTGGTTCAAGCCTGCCGGGCCTGCGCCATCGGGAAGGACATCACCTGCACCCCCGGCCCCGCCGGCAAGATCATGGCTCACAAACTCTGGCAACTCCTGGCTGTGAACGTAGTAGGCCCATTACCACCAAAAGCCGGCTACCAATACATAATCACGTTCATGGACAGCTACTCAAAATTCCTCATTGCATGTCCAGCACAAGAACATCACACCGTAGCAGTAGCTGAAGCCCTTGTCCGCCACATCTTCCCCTATTTTGGCATCCCGCAGGCACTACATTCTGACCACGCGCTGGAATTCACTGGGAAAATATGGCAGGAACTCGCTACCATCTTCGGGTACCAAATTTCCCACTCCTTCCCCTACTGGCCCTAAGGCAATGGATTATGTGAAAGGAGCCATCACACCCTTTTAAACCAGGTGCGAACACGAATAGAAGAGACGAAAAATGAAGACTGGCCTGCCCACGTAAAAATCGTACAGTGGGGACTAAACTCCTGCATCCAAGACGCATTTCTCCCCACGAACGTATCTTTGGAGAAGCCCCGCTTCTCCTACCCCTCAGACATCACCTCAAGCCCCCAACCACGTCCCCAGTGTCCGATCCCCTTCACCACCCAAAAAGCAGGTTACACCACCTACAAAAACAACAAGACCTATCTCCGGACATCACTCCCACCAACCCCTACAAGCCAGAAGACAGAGTGATGGTGGCCCAACTGCCAACCCCACACAAACTGGCCCCCTCGCTTCACAGGACCCTTCACAGTTATCCAAGTCCCCAACCCATACCAAGTCACCATCAATTATCACGACACCCCCCCGCGCCTACTGCAATAGACGTGTGCGACCTTATGTGGCAGGCACACCCCCACCTGCTCTGCCCCCTAAATCCTCCGGCTATGCCACCTCAACTCCCCCTACAACCCCCATCTCTCCCTCTGACTCTTACTCCCTATACCTCACACCTTCATCTTCCTCTACCCCATAATCACCTCACCTGCCCACCCACACCACCACTCCTACACCGCATCACACGCAGCATTTCCCAACCCTTAACCCGCCCAGTTCCGACCAGTTTTTTACCCAGCCTATCCCCAGATCCCGACCGATCTTCAACTTTTTTTTGGGGGGGGGGCTCAAACCTCCGCTTTTGGTTAGAAACATCGAAAATTCATAGAGAAATCGCCCTCCTGAGGTTAAAAATGTTGATACAGGTGTCATTTAGCCTTATATTTTCCTTCTTTTTCAAGGTACCTGGCTAAAGAAAATGAACTATGGAAGGGTTAACTAATTCAAGCCACTTTAAATTACATATTTATTTATTTATTTGGTACGAATTTATGTGTAGTACAAGTCTATGTTGGTTTTCACACAATAATATAGGTGATAAAAGCATTGTTCACTCACCCAAAACCCCAGTATATGGCACCTTCCTTTACGACATTACCACCTCATCACTTCTGTTTGTTTCTACCTCTTGCTTCTTTGTTTCTTTGTCCTCCACCTCAGAAATCACTTTCACCATGAATTTTGTCATTGGAGAGACCGTGGGGCAACATACCTTTACTGGCCAGGTTCTTGCTAACAGGTGAATTGCCCAGTGTGGGGGGGAGGGGGGTTAGGTGGGGTCAGGCAGTATCAGAAGGTCTCCCATATATGCCTACCAAAAATCACCTGCGAATGTTGAAAAATGTGCACACAATGGGCCTTGCAATTGAGAGACGTACGATGCACGTCGGTGGGTCTGTAGCGACGTGCATCGTATGTCAGTAGGACTCGGTGGGTTAATCTGCCACCCCTCCTCGCACCACCATGTCCTAAACACCTCACACCCACCGGAAAACTCGCTCACAATCCCCTTTACGCTGCATTCTGCCAGCAACGCCACCACCCACCCACGCCACCCCACCACCCATACAACCTCCACCACCAGCCATCACGTGCCACTCCACATTACACCCCTCCCCACCCCTCACCACCCACACCCAAACTTACCACCACAGTGACCTGATCAGGACAGGTCACACGCCCATCCCAGCGATACACTGACACCCCCTCATCCCCACCACCCTCAACCCCAACACTGCCGAACATCAACCTAGTGACATATCACATTCACCAGGCCATGTGGAAAACACCACCGGCCACACTTCCAAGGGACATCCCCAGCTCCTCCCACTACCAGCTGCATAAAACACCAGCCATCTCACCGGTGGCTAACATTCAGCCAAGGCCCACCTCCACCACCACACCACCTCTGACCATGAAGATCCGCCGCATTGTCTGAGCCCCCACCACAGGGAGGAAGAAATTTATCCGAGGGACCCTCCACCTGCTGTGCCTCCTCCGGGAGTCACCCCAACCCTCAACATTATTCATTACTTTCTCTAACGACCAAGACCCACACACCATTACCACCCAGTGGACCTCCCTCCTACAGCACCTCACACCACAACATCAGACTGCCACCACCCATACCTACCACCTCCAGGCATGGGGATGTGACTTTTTTGCCACCGATGGTGGTGAAATGCAGACTACTGAAGTGCCCCATGAACCTTACCTGGCCGAGACACCCACCCCAGGAGGAGACTACCAAAGGGGCATAAATAGTCAGCGCAGGCTCGGTGCAAGACAGGCGCACCTGTGCCTTTCCCACACGCCCCTCTCACACTCAGGTAACTCGCCACTGAGTTATCAGACACGGTGGACTACATCCCCGCTGGACCAGCCCTCGCCAGGATCAAGGTGGGGCTACTCAGATAGTCCCAGACAGCCACTAGCCACTCTTGCTGCTACCCCACCACCACACCAGATGACGGCCACAAGCCACACATGGGGGGAGACGGCCACAAGCCACTCCTGCTATAACCCTAAAAGAGAAGGGGAACAGGTGATGGCCACAAGCTACTCTCAATCAAACCCCAAAAAAGAAGAACAGTTGATGGCGGCCACAAGCTGCATCCCTGGAGCAGCGACGGCCACAAGCCATGCATCCATCAGGAGGGACACTACAGTGGTGACAGCCACAAGCCACACACCTATGGGCCCTCCAGGAAGAAGGACACCAGTGTCGGTCACAAGCTGCACCTTGGTGACAGCCACAAGCCACACCGATACCCCCGTGATGGCCACAAGCTGCACTCAGGGTGTAGTCCTCATGGGGCACCGCACCTGGGTGACGGCCCCAAACCGCCCCCGTGAGCAAGTGACGGCCACAAGCTGCACAAGGGAGGAGACAGCCACAAGCCGCTCTGCCTTTCGTGTCCTAGGGGACTCAGCGATGGCCACAAGCCACGCTGGGGAGGGAACGGTTATGTGCTGCCCCTTGCTCCCTACCCCAGTACCTTCCTCACCTGAGGATTTCCCAGGCCTCCTGGAGTCTGCCTGTGGCAGCCCGGGTATCCTCGCCCCTTCTTCAAATAGGGACACCCTCCTGCTGGAACAACAGCTGGCAGAGACCTGGCAAGGCCCCCTGATACCTGCGGTCCTAGCTCTCCAGTCCGCCCCTCGGCAGTCCCAGCCCCTGACGGGCTCTTCACCACCAAGCTGCTGCAGTTCACCCCTGATGGAGGTTCAGCAGAGGAGAGACCGCAGCTCCCGGACCGGCCAAGACATCCCCAGAACCCCAGGGCATGACCTTCCAAGCTCCACCCAATGACCTCCTTCCTGTCAGAGTGGGCGCTAACAGGTGCACCTACTCTCTCTCTTTGGGCCCAGCCCCTAGGAACCACCCCCTGGGCCCCTCAGGAAGGGCACCCACATCGTGCTACCCTCAGACCACTTCCAGACGACCCAGTTACGGCCCGGCCTCCTGACGAGGCCCAAGACGAACACCAGCAGTCCGGCCTCCTGACGAGGCCCCAGACGAACACCAGCAGTCCGACCCAGGGCCCTCCACTACTGCCGGGCCTCACCCTACAGCAAGCCTCGGCTAAGTCCACCTGTCCCGGAGTCCTCCGGCCCTGTCCTATTTGTGTACTTATTATTTGCTTGTCAAGTGTGCCACTGTCTTGATTGGACTCAGTGTGTAATTTTAGGTAATATACGTGTAAGGTTTGTTGCCCTGAGTTATTATGCCCTGTTCCCTCTAGTTGCCTTAAAATACCCAAACCAGGGGCTGGATTCACTAACAAAGTCGTAATTTGAGGTGCCAGAGCAAGATATGGCACCTCAGATTACGCACTCCTGTGGCGCCGTATCTCTCACCCGAGTTTGGTATTCACTAAATTTTTTTACAGCACCTTACCCCGGTCGTACGTTGCACGTGCCTTAACCCGCCGAGTCCTGACCGTTTTACCCAGCCTACCCCCAGATCCCAACCGATTTTCGACTTTTTTTTTGGGCTGAAACCTTTGCTTTTGGTGAGAAACATCGAAAATTCGTTGTGAAATCGCGACCCTGAGGCAAAAAAAATGTTGATACAGGTGTCACTCAACCTTACGTTTTCCTTCTTTTTCAGGGTACCTGGCTAAGAAAATGAACTATGGAAGGGTTGACTAATTCAAGCCACTTTAAATTACGTATTTATTTCATTTATTTGGTACGAATTTATGTGTAGTAAAAGTCTATAATGGTTTTCACACAATAATATAAGCGTTTATATGCATTGTTCACTTACCCAAAACCCCAGTATATGGCACCTTCCTTTATGACATTGCCACCTCATCACTTGTTTGTTTCTACCTCTAGCTTCTTTGTTTCTTTGTCCTCCACCTCAGGAATCACTTTCACCATGAATTTCGTCATTAGAGAGACCATGGGGCAACATACCTTTACTGGCTAGGTTGCTGCTAACAGGTGAATTGCCCAGTGTGGGGGGGAGGGGGGGAAGGGGGGTTAGGAGGGGCCAGGCAGTATCCTCGCTTGACAACAGGTAGAGGAAGGTCTCCCACATATGCCTACCAAAAATCACCCGCAAATGTTGAAAAATGTGCACACAATGGGCCTTGCAATTGAGTGATGTACGATGTACGTCAATGGGTCTGTCTGCAGAAAAAAGTAGCGACGTCCACCGTACGTCAATGGGACTCGGCGGGTTAAATCGCCCGTCATCAGCTGATTTCTGCTCAGCCAATGACAGAGAATCTTACAAGTGAGGATTTGTCACTATCAACCAATCACGGAGCAAATCCTCACATCAGCTGTTTCTCCCTAATGTAAACACAAGCGGAGGGGGGAGAACATGCAGCATGGCGAGAAGTGCACAACACACAGTCCTCAACCCAACAGGAGGAAGTAATACCACAAACTCACTCAGCATATTTTCTTTAGTGAAATAAATAATGGAAATAAAAACTCACTCTAACAGAAGCAAAAAAGAGACGTCCTAATTTTTCAGGTGACGAAGTCTTTGTGGCATTTATATCCTTTGTTTCTTTAGCGGGAAATCTTATCATACCCAGTGGATTTGTGCTATCATATAGTGTATGCCTGTATGTGTTTTATTGTGTGCAAATGAATATTACCGTATCTTGCTCAACATACTGAAAAGTGCATTTCGTTTCCCAAATTCCCAATTGGATGCTGGGTTAGGTTGGGTTAGGCTGGGTTGGGATAGGTTAGGTTAGGTTAGAGTAGATTAAATTATTAGCAACAGTTAAGTTAGGTTTGGTTTAGTAAACACATACAGTAGGCCGGTCCCTTCCACCATTACTAATATTTCCGATCAGTTGTATCATAGTCATATTATGGTTATTATTCATTTGCACAGCAAATGGGGCCTCAAAACACTCAAATGAGCTAAAACACTATGAAATGGAACAGAAAAAAAAAAAGGAAACGGAAATAAAGGAAATATTTACCCTCTTAATTTTGATTATCGAAGTCTCCAAGACAAAACAATTATTTTTTCTTCACTAGACACAAACATTACAAAGAAAGCAAAAATGTTAGCATGGGAAAGCATTACCTATAGGGTGAATAGTGTTAGCAGAGTGAAAAGGGAGAGCAGTGAAGTGAGGAAGAAATTTCATGATTTTAGATAAGTTATGGGGAATTCAGCCAAGGCAATGAGGGAGGCAAGGAAAACTCTTTAAATATTTAAAAAAAAATGCATATATATCTGTTGCTAGTTACATAGTGCCTGTGAGGATGTGGGTGTTTTTTCTAGCTTACCATATCAAACAAACTTAACCCATTCATGAGGCTTTACTGGTAAAGGTAGGGTTTGACTGGAACACTTTGGTTAGCCTGATCATACAAGTCTAAAACAAGGAAGTCATTTCCATTTTGGGGGGGAAGGGAGGTGGGGTAGTGCTTTTGGCATTGATGACTAAGAACCGTTTGGTATTGTAAGCAATTATGTTAGAAAAATTTCCTATATGCCAAAGGTTAAAGTTGATCCCATCAGTCATTAATAATTTCGCTTTGGTCTTAGGCGGAGCATTCATATTGTTAAAGAAGTCATTTTGATTTTCCTTGTTACCTTATCCAGTATATTGATGCATGAAATGGTCTGTATCGCATTGGCTTTGGGTAATGTTTGTTAAGTTTATTTAACACCTTAATTCCAGTGACATGTCTGAAATAAAATTATTGTCTTCATATAAGTTTAATCACTATATATATCTAAATGTCACTGTTTGGCAGATCCATTATCAACCCATGAACTACCAGAAGTCTGATTTCATTCGTGGAAACCTATAAGACCGTAGCAAATGATCATTAAGCACATGGAGAAGATCTAATGGGTTTCTAAGCCTTCTCTTGCGACATAAATGTCGGCGAGCTAAATACATACACACTGCTGTAAACATCAACAGCTGATTGCTCCAGCGGCCCCAATGTCCTGACATATTCATATTACCTTGCAAAGAAATAAGTATTGCCAGACTTCTTAGATGCACTAAAAACGAATATGGCACATCTTTTATTTTTCGGTCGGATCAATTTCTTCTTTTACGACGTTGATTAGAAATGAAGAGGGCCAAAGGCAATCGGTAGTCCAAGAAGTCGCATACTTGATACACATGCAGATTCCGGGTTGGTTATGGTATGTTCCCCCAAGCGCTTAACTTGAGGCGCCAGCAGGGTGACCAGATTTAGCATAATTATGCTAGTTTTAGCATATTTTTCCAGAAAATTGTGTTTAGCATAAAATTTAGCATGTTATCAAATCTAGCATATTTTTAGCATAATCTAATAAGCTTAGGACAATTTTTAGCATAATTATAATAACTTACCACTCGTGGCTAACGGTAGTTTCTGGACTGAAGGCCAGGATACATGTTTAATATAATATGATTAATGGTAACTGTGAAAGTCCATACTTTTAACGAACCTAGAGCAGGAAATCACGGGCTTTGGAGGAGGGTAGACGTGTACTGTACAGGTCCACACAGGCGCTGGGCCAGGGACCTAGGGTGGCGCCGTGGTGGACTAAAGTCAGTTATTCAGTTGAGTCTGTGGATGCCAGGGACCCAGGGTGGAGCCGTGGTGGACTAAAGTCAGTTATTCAGTTGAGTCTGTGGATGTCGTCTGTTCAGGCTGCGGTAGGTTCAGTGCCCATCATTTCTCTGCTGCTTCAGTGCCTCCTGTAGGTTGCAGTGCTTAAGTGCGAAGTGTGGTAGGAAGAGTTTCAGCTTATGTTGCACAAATATTTGTCAAATAAACTTTTGGAACCTGAGTAATTATTTATTTTAATGTTCTTCTTTCATAATTATAAGAATGCATACTGTATTACACAGTTAAAAACGTAGAAATAATACTATATTAATCATAAAATATAACAGAAACCGAACGTATTAAGAGCAACAAAAGATTTAGCATTATTTTTGCCAATCTAGCATAATTTCAGCTGCTGTCTAGCATATTCGCGCTAGAGAAATCTGGTCACCCTGCTTATAAATAGTGAATGATTCTGCCTCACGCCAGCGTCCTCTGTCGCCATGCATAGGACGCCCCCTTGTTTATTTACTGCCATCCTCTGACGGGCTCTCCACCCTGAGCCCGTGCCACACCAGTGTGGCGAATCTAAAAAAAAAAAAAAAAAAAAAAAAAGCCTCAGCACCATATCTTTAGGCACCGTTACCAGATTCGGCGCCGTAAGTGTTTAGTGAATCCAGCCCCCGGTCTAGAAAGAGGACCCCGCTCTAGGCTCCGTGTCCAAGGGACGAGAAGTCGTTCCTTTCACACACAACCTAACAGTAACGTCATTCGATAGCCCTCCAGTAAAACCCCAATCATATTCAGGACAGAATGCAACCTCGCATTTCCTTAGTAAAGTTCACTTGATGAAAGGACAGACACACCAGTTGTTTGTGCCACATTGTTGGGAAGTTTCGTTTTCGTTTTTGAAGAAATGAAATTCTACCAAAGGTCCACCATGTCGCAACAATGCCTTAGGTACTGCACACTACTTTTTGACCAAATGAGAAACGATCCAGTATGCAAAAACACAAGCTAAATACTCCTTATCATGTCTACTCACCGATGAAAAGTTCTCCCACAGTCCTTGAACTGTCTGTTTGTGCAGTTGATGGCTGCACACATTAGCACTGTACTGAACTGATCTCCCAAACGCGTAAAACTGTGTTCCAAGCACACTGCAGCACTATTCTACTGCGAGTACCAAGATGGCGGCCGCTTGCATCAACCGTTGCCGCATCTGTGTTTATATAACCGCAGACCTCTATAGTGAGCTCAGTGGTGTGAACTCTTTTGACTCATCAGGGTAATGGTGTAAGGCACCGTCCTATGTGTTTATCTAAATCTAACCTAACCTAACTTAATTTCATCTAGTAATTTAATCTAACCTAACCTAACCTTACCCAGCCTAATCTACCTAACATCCAGCTGGAAAAGCTGGGGAACGAAAACCACCATTGAGTACGTTATGATAAAAACAGCAGGAAAAGATAATTTACCACCCTGAAAATAGTCAGAAAAATACAGAAAACAAACTGGAGGAATAT
>JAGKTI010042539.1:0-10094 GCA_018397915.1 Birgus latro
GTAGGTTTCACGGCAATATTTTGAGGTTTGGGTGGCGAAAATGAGGCGAGAATACGTGAAATTTGCGTCACGCGGGCTGCCACTGAAGCGCGGGGGGGAATAAAATCCTGAGCCGTGAAACTTATTAAAACTTACCGTGCGTGAAAGGGTTAATTTGATATTGGCACGCAATGCGCACTTCTTTTATTGCTACAGTTAGCATACCCGCACCCACAGGCATTCCTGCCATTCTGCCAGTCTTACCGTAAACACCAGTCGGTTCGGTACTTACATTGTCGCCCTTCTCGTGTTTATAACTCTACTGTATTTTCATTGTGTAAGTGAAAAATGGCTCCCAGGAAACAAGTAAAGGATAAAAGCAATCCTTCTAAGCCAAAGAGAGAGCATAAGGTGCTATCATTGGCAGAGAAAATAGAGATTTTAGATATGTTGAAAAGTGGAATGTCATTGACTGAAATCAGGTCAGACTAAACTCACAGCTTACCCACAGTGCCGCCACACATCACGTTGCCTTACTACATTAGCACTGTACGAATTGCACTACAATCATCGTCGTCATCATACAGAAATCATCGTCATCTATACAGCAATCATCATCGTCATCTATACAGCAATCATCATCGTCATACAGCAATCATCATCGTCATCATTGTACGAAGGTTATGAAGAGAACACACGTGTTTTGGTGAGTGCTAATATGTATCTGTAATAATTTAAAGTACAGTAAGTTTTTATTTTTTCAGGGATGTGCTTAGCTTATGAGGAAATAAAATGCCATTTTGTGATGATGGCTTGAGCTTCCACGGAATTTGCCTTCTGCGGGGGTCTCTGGAACCTAACCCCCCGTGAATAAAACGGGTCTACTGTATATCCTTGGGTATTTAACATTCAACTGCAGGGGAGCAGCATATGCCGCTGGGTAGCGGGTACAACCGCATTTGTCTTCCTGCCACCATTTGAACCAGCCGCCATGTCATACTGGTACCCAGAGGTGGGGATGTACCCCCAGCACCTCACACATGCGTGGTTCAGTCTGTCCTGTGGCTTGCCAAGGTGTGAAGCCATGTCTTCGGAATCCTTCTTATCTGATTCTACTTGCCTCTCATGCAGGTCCCTTGCATCATCCACCGCTGCCAAACTTCTGCCAGTGGAGACCAGGAAAGGGCTCAGTGATAGTGCAATAGGGCATGCTTTGGAGGTAACTGTATCAAGTTTAACTGACAGTGGTGAGACTTCCTCAAAAAAAGCAGGAAGTTATCACGTCGAGAGAGAAGTTTCACATGCTACTTCCCCTTCCTGCTCTGACACGTCTGAAACAGCCATCAAAGTTCTTCAGGAGGCTGGACCAGCCTATGAGAATAACACCTTTACTTCTGAAGAAGAGGTGAATGACCCTGGAGCAGAAGAAAGTGAAGGAGATGGTGCAGAGAGTGACAGTCATACAGTACATAACCACGACCACTGCAACTCACCACCAGACTCGCGACAAGTGCGGCATTCTCTCTCCTTCCCACGGCCCACATCACCACGACCCAGCACTTCAAGGGTCATCTCACTACAACCTGGCCCTTCATATATGGGGAAATGGAAACAAGGGCCATACGTGGCCTGTGTGGTCAGCCACCATCTCCCCAGGGAGTCCCTGCCACAGGTGAGTCATCACCCTCGTCTTCCCCAATCTTCACCTCTCCTTCCCCTCCCCCCATTGCCCATGGCCATGCCCCTGGCCGTCCCCCTGCCAGCAGATGTGGTGCTAAGAAACATGAAAGTGGGCCAACATCACAACCAGGCGGCCCTGGCATCAGCAGGCTTGATACTTTTGTGTGGGAAGAGGGTGAAGGATTCCAACCATCACTACCTGCCTTAGATGTAAAAGGGGGAGGTGTGCAGATGCAAGAGCTGCAGGCAAGTCCACGGACAATCTTGTCCTTCTTCCAAGCCATCTTTACATTGGAAATTACGCAGTACCTGGTGGACGAAATCTACTTCCTCCAGGCTATCTCTGTTCACTGGCTAGAGATGTCTGTGAGTGAGAGCACAAAGATGAGGGATTGGCAGCCAGCAGAGGTGGGGGAAATGTATGTATGGCTTGCATTGACAATGATTATGGTGCCCATGCAAAAGCATGTACTCCATGATTATTGGTCAGAGGATGAGCTTGTGCACACACCTGTCTTTGGGAAGCATATGGACCGTGATAGGTACCAGGCCATATTATGGTTCCTGCATTTCAAAATGAATTATGGCCCAGCATTCAATGACAGGTTATGGAAAATAAAGCCCATATTTACCATGCTCAAGGAGTCTTTTGCAAGGCTTTTCCGGCCATTTCAGGAAGTTGTGAATGACTAGTCGTTTGTTCTGTTCTGGGGCCGTTTAGCATTTATTCAGTATGTGCCATCAAAATGTCATCATTCAGGACTGAAATTCTTCATCCCATGTGACTGGCAAACTGGATTTGTGCTAGAAGTAATAGTTTATTCTGCTACAGATGCTGATATACCTAGTGATGATCCACATGGTTACTCTGCTGCGGTAGTTATAGTGAAAGTACTCATAGACAGGTACAAGCAAACCCTGATTTACGATACCCTTATAAGTGATACCTTGGAATAGCGATGGGGGTAGAAGTAGTCCCTCAATTATCCAGACATGTTCATTATCCGGATGCTGGACCCTGGCTTTATTAACCCCTTAACCGCGAGTCGGCACTGTGGCGACGCTCGGGCGCAATGGATCATACCGCAGGGCATCACTTTTGTGATTCTGTGTTGTTTTGAATTCGTCCGGCCTTTCAAGTGATGGCTTGTATCATCTATCAGTACTGCCAATGTGCAACAATAGTCAGAGCTGCTAATGTCATCAGTACTCCCATCCATTGTTGACAATTTAGCCATTTTCCCCCATTCTAGAATCCCCTCCCTACCTCCCCTCCATTACCCTCCTCTGTTGTCTGCTCAGCCGCACTGCGCTGTGCAAATCTTCCCAGGATTTTTCCACTGATTTCATCCACTGAAATGAGCCCTATGCCTAATTATTATACAAAATAATATATATATAAAAAATAAGGGAATTGATAGTGCCATACACCTGGAATTGACTAATTATCACTTGGCAACATCCAACCTGCACTCGTTCGCTAATTTTCCCTGCCTTTTTCCCCTTGAAATATGCTGTATGACCTATTCTCATAATATAAATATATATAAGAAAGGAAGGGAGAAGCCTGAGTGATATTTACATTCATCTGGAACTACCTAATTTATTATGTATTGTCTAGATTTCCTACGAATTATTTCATAGCATATACATCAGCAGCTGACATTTTCAACCCTTGGCTGCCAAGATACGCTCACCATTCAGTTATGTGTCGTCCTTCAAGGTGGAATCACATCGCAGTCCCGCCCCTCCATTTCCGCCAAATCTGCACCCATTGTAAAGGGCCCTGTGACCTCTACCCCTACTAAACATCGTGTGGGAAGCGGTAAAGGACTAAGTGACTCTGCTGTGGACGTGAACTAGCTGAATTATCGATGATAATGATGGATAGCGACTGATACTTGGAGTAATGACAGTAAAAGTGAAAGCTTCACTCTCTACATAGTTTACTGAACAAGAAAGTGAATGCCTGGAGTGAAAATAAACTACTATTACTGAAGGGAACTTATCGATAAATACTGTAGATATGTGTAAGTGTAATAAAGTACTAGGGATATGAAGTGTGAGTGTGTTTATGAATAATAAATACAGAATACCAGCAGCGAACGAGCGTGGGCGGGAAGGCCGTAACGAGATCATAATTTACATTGCTTTCACTGTTTTTTTTTTTGGAGTATCCAACTCTAACATATGGAAGTGAAGCTTGGACCCTGTTGGAAGGACAGAAGTCAAGAGTGAGAGCAGTGGAAATGAGTTATTTGAGAGGAGCATGTGGAGTCACATGGAGAGACAGACTAACAAATGAGGAAGTGAAGGAGTGTGGTGTGGTTGTGGACGTGATAGGAAGCATTAGGAGAAACACATTAAGGTGGTTTGGGTATGTGGAGAGGATGGAGAGTGAAAGACTGACGAGGAGAGTGTATGTGAGTGAGGTGGAGGGGCCGAGAGGGAGGGGGAGGCCAAGGATGAGATGGAGGGATGGAGTGGAGAGGTACATGAGAGAGGGGGGTGTGAGTTTGGAGCAGGGTAGTGAAATGGTGGGGGACAGAGTGACATGGAGGCGATTTGTTTGTGGCCACCCCATGCGGGATTGAGGTGTCTGGCAATAGATAGATAGACAGATTCCAAACTACTTGAAAATCACTGAATAGTGTTTCTAGCGATAACATCAGGCTGTGGTAATCATATTACGGGATGTTGGGAAGTGTAAAGTGGAGACTTCGTTACCCAACTTCAGAAGTCTCCACAAGTTCTACAGTAGTCAACGAAGGCTCAACAAATATCCCAGAAGAAAGCTGAAGGTATGTGCCATATGCATATGTAATTATAATATTCTAGGACTAATAATTGATTTTTGGCAAATATTTTTAAAAAGTCAGTCGGAGCGTGAATAACCCCGTGGGACCCGCAAGAACCGCATCCGACATGCATGCGCTTAAGGGGCTAAACCATTATTCGAATTTACTTGCTATCTGGGCATATGGAGAGAATGGATAATGAGCGATTGGTGAAAAACATAACTAGATCTAATGTGAGAGGTGTAAGGCTGAGAGGAAGACCACGAATAGGATGGATGGACAGTGTGAAGAGAGCGATGGATGCGAGAGGGTTGTCTGTTGAGCAAGGAAGAGTGGCTGTGCGTGATAGAAATGAATGGAGAGAAATTGTGAATGAATAAATGATGATGCAGCCCTGAGGGGATATTCTCCTGCATTTTGTCTGATCGGCTGATCAGGTCAGGTGTGGGTAAGGGGATGGATCCATTATGATGTGGCAAGGGTAAACCAGCTTTGCTGTCGGGCCCTGCTGCGGATGTCACTAACTGCACTGTGTAGTTGACCCTCGTGCGGTGTGGTGCGGTGAGGATCTGTCCCTTCTCCCCTTTAGGGCTAAGATGCAAATGAATGTGTATGAGTGGATGAGTAAATTGGTAGTGTGTTGACCTGTCTCGGCTACCTCCCTTTTCGTGGGGGAAGCAGCATAGGCATATAGATAGACAGACTTGCTATCTGGATGTAAAAGTCCCCGAGAACTTCAGATGGCCAGTTGACATGTTCAAACATTCGGTATCGTGGGCGCTGGGCTCGAGCTGTGAGCAGGAAGTAGGCCGTAACCCACAAGCAGAGCTAAAACGTCCGTTCGCCCCTGTACTGAAAGGTAATAGTCGTGCTCGTCTAATCACTTCCAACAAACCTCCAGCACCCGGGTAATAGGACTGTAACCCCCAAGCGGTGTCAAAACGTCCATACGCATCCCAACCAAATGTCCAAAGTCGAACGGCCACCGGGCTGTCTTTCCTACCTGTCACTAAGAGTGTAACACAGACCATAAGCCACAAGTACAGTACATGTTCGGTGACAGCAGCCATCCGCCTCTCTACCGAATGTCCAAAGTCACCCAGTCACAGAGAGTTGTGTTTCTGCATTGCTACCGGGTGTCTAACAGACTACAAGTCACAAGTAAATGTACGGTAAAAGCTCCTGTCCGCCTCATGACAGAAGAGTGAATATCCTATCCACAGCCTTGCTTCTCCCCCCCTCCCATCCCTCCTTCATACCCTCCCAGCTCCCCCCTCACTCCCTGAGTCACTACCCTCCTCCATGTTGATAACACTGACTCATGAGGTTTGAAAGTTTTTTGTAATTAATTCGACTCCTATTAGTCACATCGAATTTCCACAAAATCCACAAGAAGCTCATGAAATTCTGCATCTAGACATATGCTTAATTAACTCTTTGAAGGTGCTGGCAAAATTTTGCACTAGGATGGTGAGAAGTTATATGAAGGTAAGTTTTATCCTGAAAACCTTATTTTCACTGCATTTCTGTGCTTTTACTTATCAGTTTTATGTGTTTTTAATAGCTTACATTATAGTATATAAACACCAGCAAAGATGATGGTATACCATTTATACCAATATAACCAATTTCCCGTGGCATACTTGGTCATAGAATTTTTTTTTTAGCCCCGGGAGCAATCAATTGTCACACATAACTGATTTTCAAACTGTCGTCAAGTTTTTTGAGGATTTTTGTTGTTAAAGCACTGTTTCCTTGATGCTTAGCATTAATGTGGATAATCCTATGTATGTTCTGATGTCTCAATATGGCAGAATGACCGGAAAGCAGCGCCAATATTAGGAGGGGTACAGTACATTTAATAGTGTATAGTTTTTTTTCTTTTTTTTTAGGGGGGGGGAGTTTAGAATTATTCTGGATACTCCTATGTGTGTTCTGATGTCTAAATATGGCATTTTGTTATTTTCATTTATTTTTTCATGATTTTCTTGGTGTTTAGCATTTCTTTGGATATTCCTATGTGTGATCTGATGTCTAAATATGGCAAATTGACAAGAGAACAGTGCTAAAATTAGGAGAGGTACTGTAATTACAGCAGTGTATAGGTAGGGTGTTTTTTGGTTTTCATTTTTTTTTTTTATGGTTTTCTTGGTGTTTAGCATTACTTTGGATATTCCTATGTGTGTTTTGATGTCTAAATATGGCAGATTGACCTGAAACAGTGCCAAAATTGGGAAGGGGTACAGTACATACAGTAGTGTATAGATAGGGTGTTTTTTGGTCTTCAATGGTTTTTTGAATGGTTTTCTTAGTGATTAGCATTACTCTGGATATTCCTATGTGTGTTTTGATGTTGAAATATTCTTGAATGACTGGACAACACTACCAAAATAAACAGAGGTACTGTACAAATAGGTTAGGTATTGGGTGAAGGTTGGGCATAGATAGGGTCTGGGTATAGTAGAGGGAATAGCGTTCATTATCTGCATGTTGCCACTACCCTGATATGCCTTTGGCTCTATTATATCCAGATAAACAAGTGATCACTGTACCATCCTACCCTGGCTGACCATGGCTGCACCCTGGTATAACGATGGGTTTTTATTTTTTTCCCGATTTTGATGACCTTTTAGATTTACACTTTGTGTTTAGGTTGATTTACAAACTGTTTTTAGACTCAGATTAACGTGTTTTAGCCACAGGTGGAGTGAACTCTGTCATTTAGGGTACAGATTCTCGCTCATCAAACAAAGTACAAAACAGTATGGGCAACTAGGAGACTCATAAAAGAATATTTCGTATCTGACCATTGAACTGTCATCTAACCGATCAAGAAATACATAATAATTTTAAATATTAATAATTATAAAAGCCTTAAAGAGTAAAAATTTTGCTTACATTCAGGCTGTTCATGGGAAAATGCTTTGAAAATACAAAGGAATTTTTAAATAAATAATGGAAAATAAGAGAGAAGAAAATAAGGCTCAGCTACCAGAACAGTAACTAAAATAGAGGGGCCATTGAAAAAGCTATCCCGATCGCACCATCGATCGCATTCCCCTTCAAGAGAATTCCCTGTCAAAACATCAGCAATTCTTTGTCACAACAATTTGCACCTTGGACGATTCTCCATCATTTATACATTAATATTATGCATAACAGATGCCTAATAAACTGTTTTTAGACTTGGATTAATATGTGTTAGTCATAGGTGGAGTGAACACTGTCATTTGGGGAACAGATTCTCACCCATCAGTTGAGGTACAACAGTGTGGACAACTAGGCAACTCAACAAAGAATATTTCAAATATTTCGTGTTTGACCAATGAAGATCTAATACATAATAATACTTTTAAATGAATATTAATAATTATGAAAACCTTAATGAGTAAAATATTCCTGCACTGAAGAAAACCATGACATCAATAAATCATGGTCAGTATTTACATTCAGGCTGTTCAAGGAAAAACGCTTTGAAAATGCAAAGGAATTTCTAAATAAACGTTGGAAAATAAAAGAGAAGAAAATAAAGGAGCTCAGCAACCAGAATAGTAACTAAAACGACATAAAGGGGGGCCGCTGGAAAGGCTATCCTGATTGCATCATTGACCGCATCCCCAGTCAAGAGAAATCCACATCAAAACATCAACGCTTCATCGTCACAACAATTCGCACCTTGGACAATTCTGCGTTATTCATACATCATTATTATGCATAACACGTGTTAATTTCATTGTCCCGGGACCGTCTGATAGTAGGATTGTATACAATGCTGCTGCTGCTTCTCTACCGAGTTTGAATACCAGTCGGAGATTGCATTCTCCAGTGACCTTGACTGGGTACATGTGAGATGGGCACTGGTTTTAGGCTTAGGTTAGCTTCTTTTACAGCTGTTAGGCCATATAGATTGCCTATGAACTTGTTTTTGGACTCATTTGGGAGGGTTTAGGACTTGGCTGGGGGGGAAACCCAAGGCTCAAAAACGCATCCCTATACTTTATATGTTAAATCGGCTTTGATTTATGATACCCTGCATGCAAATGGGTTTTTACTTATTCAACTGCATCATTAAACAAGGGTTTGCCTGCATTTCAACTAGCACCACATCCTGTACACAGACAATTATTACACATCCCTCACACTGATGAAATATTTACTTGAATATGGTACTGGATCTTGCAGAACTGTCCGTGCCTGGAGGAACAATTTTCCCTCTTTCCTTGAAAAAACCGAAAAGTTGACCTCCTAACCCAGAAATGTGGTCATATATAGGCCATTCACTGGCATGATAAGCAGAAGGTGAACATGTTGGCCTCAGTTCATCAGGGTGTAATGAAGGACACAAAAAAGAGTGAGTAGATTGATTACGTACGAGTCCAGGGGAAATAGTAGCCAGATAGATTATTTTCTGGTCAGGAGGGTTGATAGGAGATTAGTGAGGGATGTTAAAGTTATAGGAAGCGAGGAGTGTGTGCAGCAGCACAAACTGTTGATTTGTGACATGGTGCTTAAGGAACAAAGGATGAGAAGGAGGACAAATGTACATAGGAGGAAAATATGGAAGCTGGGAAACCAATCAGTAAGGGATGCCTTTTATAGTGAGATGAGGAGAGTGGTGGCTGAACAGGAAGCCGAAGATAGAGACGTTAATGAACAGTATGGAGCCCTTAAGAACAACCTCTTGAGAGTTACCGATGCAGTATGCGGTTGGACAAGAGGCCCACCAAGACATAAAGTAACTTGGTGGTGGGATGAAAGTGTAGAAGCCGCAGTTAAGGAGAAGAAAAGGCTTTTCCGGGAATGGAAGAAGGGTGGTAACAGGGAGGAGTACTTGGCTGCCAAGCGCAGGGCTAGAAGAGAGGTATACAGGGCGAAGTCTGAGTCACAGAGACTTTTACTTGATAATCTAAATCATGAAGGAAGGAAAAATATGGTTTTTAGGGTGGCAAATCAGATGAAGAGAGATAATCAGGACATTGTAGGCGAGCAGTGTGTGAAGAATGATGAGGGAAGGGTACTGGTAAACAGTGAGGATATTAAAGATGCATGGAGAGAGCATTATAGTCGGCTGTTGAATGAGGAGTTTGATTGGGATAGGGAGGGTTTGGAGCCAGGTGTTCCAGTGTTTAGGCCTTGGCCTTTGATTGACGCTGCTACTGTGAGTGAGGCAATAGGCAGGATGCGGGTGGGGAAGGCAGCAGGTGTGTCTGGGTTGACTGCCGAAATGTTGAAGGCCTCAGGAGATATTGGGGTGAGGTTAGTCACTGACCTGATAAATAGGATTATATATGAGTGTGTTGTCCCAGATGATTGGCTGAAAAGTGTAATTGTAAATGTGTACAAAGGGAAGGGTGATGCCCTGGAAAGGGGAAATTACAGAGGTATAAAGCTCTTAGATCAGATAATGAAAGTAATGGAGAGAGTTCTAGAAGGTATGATTAGAGAAAGAGTGAATATCAATGAGATGCAGTTTGGGTTTATGCCAGGCAGGGGGACCACTGATGCCATATTCATTGTTCGACAGCTTCAGGAAAAATATATTGGCAAGAAAAGGGAATTGTATTTTGTTTTTGTTGATTTGGAAAAGGCCTTTGACAGAGTCCCTAGAGAGGTGGTGAAGTGGGCAATGAGAAAGCT